>OX419336.1:43833867-43836367 GCA_948470475.1 Galaxea fascicularis | reverse complement strand
TGACAAAACAACAATTCTTTAACTAAGTACATTTCTATTAAAGGTAAACATTATTCTCATCAGATCGAGTGTTACAATGCGATGATTTTTACATTACCTCTGGCAAATTGAGAGGGATATTTTCACGGGTTTTACTGTCCAACGTTGATATATGCTTGATACTATTATCTTGTGAGCTTAGCACTTCTGATAAGCCATACAGTGCAAAGCCACCGATGGTCAACTTTGCTGCAACCTTCGCCAAAGTCACCGCCATGTTGAAGAATAACAATGATTTAGAGGGAGGGGTGGGGTATCAATCAACGCATGTCATTGCCTTGAAGGGAAATCAGCTTGTCAAAACGTTAGTTTTTAAACTCCTAACAATATCCATTGGCCGTTCTCTCCCTATATTGTTTTTCTTTGCGAAATTTGGCGGACAGAGACGAGATCGTCGAATAACAGTGTAACCCTACCCTGCTTGGGAGTTTTATTACTCCTTAGCATCCAGGCCTTACTAACTATCCAACATGGCGGACGAAGTAACTGAAAGTGAGTTGTGTCAAACTTTGAGGAATTTTTTACCTTATGGGAAATTCAGAGATGTTAAAACGCTTCTTCATGAGGTGAACTTCTTAATATCTATTTAATCTGCATGATGTCTTGTTTGCTTTGTTGATTTTAGCTACAACTGTGGTGTACGAAAACACCGAGTATTTTGAAAATTCTGTCCGGCTGCCCTCTGAATGTAAACTCTTAGACGTATCCCTCTTTTTCTATCCTAACTGAAATGACGGAGAATGTCCTGTACCATTTGTTCCATGCAAATGGTAAATGCAGTCGGAGTCTTCACAGGAAAATCCAGTACCAATTTACAAGCGTTCCTTTCCAATCACATTTTCCATGCAAATGGTAAATACATACAAGTGGTGGAACAGATAATTAACTCTGAAGTGTAAATTAAAGTGCTAATAGAAACCCATGAAAAGCCCACTGGGTGTTAGCTCTAGTAAAGGGTATCAGGGAACCACACGAGGCAAAGAAAAAATTCTTATGACCTCGGTGGGAATCGAACCCACGACCTCCCGGTTAGATCTACCATTGCTCTGCTGACTAAGCTACGAGGTCGGACAGAGAAAGTCGGGGACGATTAAGGTGGTGAATCACGGCGAAGAGAAAGTAAGGGTACATATATTTGTTGCCGCTATGCGGCACAACATATAAATGGTAAATACACTTGGGGCCATAACAGGAAAATCCTGTGCAATTACAAGCGTTCCTTTCCAAACATATTTTCCATGAAAATGATAAATGCTCAATGTCAATGTTATGCACTGGTCAACTCCATGCCCCCTGTCCCTATAACTTTCCAACCCAAAATATTTCTTGGGGTAGGGACAAAACAGTTGGTCAATAAAGGAGGCAAATGCCCCTGACCCCCTGGCTCATTCAGAAAACAACACTGCTAAGAATTATTTCATAAATTATTTAATATTTTGCATGCCTGTTGTGTATGTAAACAAAAATTTCTTTGTTGTAGGTAAAAATTTAATTCAGGTGAATTTTCTTTAACCTAGGTTGAATCTCCCTAATTATTCATATTAAGGTTAGAGACAAAGGAAATCAAAGTTTTACCTGAATTTGAGTTTTACTTACAACATCAACCTGGGCTTGTTCAGAGTGCAAGTTGCTACTACTAAAAAAAATCAATGCAAAGCAAATTTGTGAATTTTCCCAGAGCATTCCATATATAAAAGTTGCTTACATACAGGTTAATGTGTTGGCTTTAATTTAGATCATAGAGTCTCTGTGCTTTGAATGCAGAATTTGTGCCCACTAAATCATATTTTTATTAACATGCTCATGACCCATGTGAATAAAAATAATTTATGTTATGTATGTACTACTTAAATGCATCACCAGCAAAAGCAACGTATTTGAATTGACAATGAGCACATACCTTTAAAGACATCTACTATACTTCTGTAATCCTTGTTTGGCCAGTCGTTCTTCCACAAAGTTGTCAGCTTTGGAAGTGAAATCCTCTATGCAGGTCAGGTGCAAGACCTGAAAACCATGAGGGTGTCAAATGCTCTGGGGTTGTCCCAGGGATAGCCAAAAATTAATGCCCTGTCCCAGGCAGTTGTAAAATTTTAAATGAACCACCCCAAGATTAAAACATGAGTAAAAACATGGGTGTTAATTCAGGTGTACAGCTTTACCTTCTGTCTGCTGGACATTTTAACAGGGTGATGTCCTAAAGGAAGTAGACGAAAAATACAGAGACTGGCTGAATACTCTAAGTAGCTTGAAATCCTGTGGAGATGACCAAACTACAGAATCTCATGGCAAGGAAAAAATTGTAACGATTTTTGAGAAGTTAGTTCAGTGTTGTGAACCAGTTGTAATCGATGGAGGCGGTAAGTGCTGCCATATGATAGGGTTATTTTTTATTTGTTGATCTTAAGTTATTAGTAATTAAAAATTACTTGAATCTGTATATTCAATAGCAGGTCACTAG
>OX419336.1:43826367-43828867 GCA_948470475.1 Galaxea fascicularis | reverse complement strand
TGTGTTTGGCTTATGGATTATTATGAGTTTGAGAAATTTGTGGCAAACTCAAGGGAATATTTTTGCTCTAAACAATTATGTTGTGATTTTAACTTCATTCAGCTGTCAGTAATATGCAGACCCTTCTCCAAAATGGCGGGTGCAATGGATTTGAATGAGTTAAACTTGAACTGAATAAAAAACTGATACCAGAAATAGGAAGAGCACCTTTACTTTAGTAACCCTGCCCAGTTTAAGTTGAAATGTGACAAATTTACAGATGTTTGTATGACTGGGGGTATGGCATGTACCCTCAGTCATACAAACGTCTGTCAATTTTTCATTTTTCAATTTACATTTTCTGAGCTGATATTACACCTGATATGCTGAAACTTTGCAGGGTTACTAGAGTAAAGGTGCTCTTTCTAGTGCTGGTATATGTTTTCAATTTTAACTTATTTGAATTTTTGGCTACTATTTTGGAGAAGGGTCTATATATTTCTTTTGTTTTTAAATAGGTTGAAAACAAAGTGCTGGGCTTAAAATGTTTGAAGCATGTTGTTGACAACATGGTATGTAACTGTTTACTCTTTTGTGAAGTGACTCCATATACATGTATGTGTGAGCATACATGAAAGTTATTTTCTGAAGTTTTGTCTTTCACTAACCTTTAACTTTGCTATGTCCTCTTGCCCAGTATCTTTTATTCCTTTGCATTGATTAAACTAAAATGTTGTAATACATAATACATTATTTTTTACCAGAATTCAGCTGAATTGCAGTGGTATGGAAGAGCAGATGTCCTTTTTGAGGTGAACTGCGATTGCTGTAACTTTAATCTCACTGTTTGGAAAGTGGAGACCACCTGGATATATGGCATTATTATCCAACTCTTTGTAACACTTTCCAAATATGGACATAGAGCTCTCAATATTAATTGTACATATTCAACAGACATACTGTGATTATGTAATAATGTGTTGTGTTGAAAAATGATGACTTTTCCAGCTTTTACGTGAACTTGTTCCATGTATCTCAGTAAACTGTGCTTTGTTATCTTTAAACAATTTTTTATTATTCTGCTCAATCTTGCAGAAAATTATCCCCAGATTTATCAGACAGTAATTATTAAATACAGTAAAACCCACATAAAAGAACAAGTGGATTAAGAACCTCCAAGCTGAAATTTGGTAAAAAGAACACCATATGTATAGGTAATCACAAAATTTTGAGTGCAATTTGGATTAAATAAGCACAAGTAAATTTTGCAAAGACTAACAAAATTGCATGAGCCTGTAGGGCATGTGCAATTTGGGGTCTTTGAAAAATTTACAAAGCTCATCGAGTGACCTGTTGTTTGAAGATCTTAGTGTGCATGGAGAGCCATTATACTTCAATAGGTCTTTAATGGTGCCAGTCCATTCAGAGCTTTGTAAGTTAGCAACAATATTTTAATGAATATCCTATAAGAACAACATCGGCCTGAAACTGAAAAACATAGGTTCTTTTAAGCACGTTTTTACTGTGTTTAGTTTGCAGTAACCTAATTTGTTGCTGTGTATTACTTTAAGTTTTGTTTTTTCCACTTCATCAGGGACAATATAGCCTTCACTTAGTTCTGTCATTTGAATATTTCGTTTCAGTCTTTCAGTGTGTAAAGGAATGACTTATTATGCAAGTTTTTTTTCTGAACATCAGGTAACCCAAATATATGACTTTCATATACATGTATTCATATTTATCAGGCAACCCATCGCCACCTGTATACCAGTGAGCCATCCCTTGTACGTGCCCTTCACCCATGCATGCTTAGCATCTTAAGAGTGGTTGAACCAGCTCCGACAAAAGCCAAGTTTGGAAGGAAGGTAGGCCTTGATCACCAGTACCATCTTTTAATTGTGCACTATTCTTTGTAAAAAGGATAATGATGACAGTGATAATAAATGTACGTTTGTTTTCATGCCTTCTATCAACTTAAGCAGCTCAATCTGTGCTGCATTGATGGAGCTCATTAATTATTTCACTGGTCTGATAACAATCAAACACATGTCTGGTGGGAATTTGATTTGAAAAAAACAATTTATGTACAGTAAGAGTACAAAAGCTAACTTGACCAGTAAACTTAAGGTGACCACAAAACAAATCAAGGACAGGTGCGAGGATTAGGTGGGCACTGTAGTACAATATGAACTGCACTTGCCAGACATCAAATCAGAATGGCAGGGGAGTAACCACCTGACAGCCACATGGGTTTAAGACATGGTCCTCCCTTAAGGCAACTGATTGGGAATCTACTCGTCAAGATAGTTATACCAGATAATCTATATATGTACAGCTGTAATTGTTACCTAAGTTTGAACCTATGATAAATGTTTTCCGTATAGCAAATGTAATTGTTACATAAGAAATAAGATGCAATGTGGCTGACAAATTAAAATAATTATTACACATGATTTTGTCCAAATATTCAATTAAAAATAATTAACCCTTGTTCTTTCCTCTAACACAGTGTACACTAAGA
>OX419336.1:43806367-43821367 GCA_948470475.1 Galaxea fascicularis | reverse complement strand
ATTCTAATGTATTGTGGAATGTAGGGACTGCACGCGCGGAAAATTCTCAAACTTACAAAATAAAGAGGCAGAAACTACCATTCCTGTACTGCGTTAAATATCATAAGTACACCCTTCATTCATAACTTTTTGAAGAATTGACCATTATTCCGTGTGTTTCAGCACTTTTCCTCCAGAATCTGGCCTCGATTTCATTCAAAGGTTGGAGCATCGGACAGAATGAGTGGACATCATTAATTATTCATAATCATTGAAGCGGCAAATTTGAAAGCGAGCGAAGAAAGGGCTCAAATCGGCCGAGTAGGCAGAGCAAAAGTGCTCGTATGACATCACAAAACTGCTAACCACCACTTCGGCCGACGGCTTTTTGAAGAGGAAGGATGTATCTACAATAATAGACAAGAACGAAGAAGTTTCATCAAGTATAAGGTCTATGCATTTGCATATGAAAATCAATAGAAATGAGCCAATTTTTGTATGGAAGCCGATTTCGAAAGAAATGTTCTTGAACCTAGAATACGCTCCCAAAAAGTGGCCAACGGCTAATAAAAGATCGCACTTTTGTCTCTTAAAACCCGCTTTAACTTCGAAAATTGGTGGACAAGAACCACTATCCATTTAAGTTTCAAAACAACCATTTCAATTTCGTTCGAAACTGGCGCTTCTTGCTTCAGGCAGCCTTTGTTTTTATCAGTCGTATGCATAACAATGGTTGATAAAGTTTACAATTAACGTATTCACAAAACCACTCAGTCGTGAAACAGTCGTGTGCCGCGAAATTTAAAATCCCGGAGCATCAGCTCAGATGATTTATTCAAACACGGAGCAATATAATATAAAGCAAAATGGAAAACTGTGTCATGAAATGTTCCGTACGAAGTATGCGCATAATTTTTAAACGCAGTTTTGCGGAACAAAAGAAAAGACAATAGCGCTCTGCGTTCATTGCTAACTTTGTCGCCTTCATCGAGTTAATGAGCGTCGTTGTGCGTTCATGGCAACCAATGAACGAAGCTCTTTCTAAGCGTTTATGCATAATGACGCGCGATATGACAGATCTACAACATTTTTTTAACTGGTAGTAAATGTCCCGAGAACAATAGGCATTCTGCGCGATGGTCCTTGCTACAGTAAATGTTTGTGAAGTTTTGATGATTTTTGGATTGTTTTGAAAGAATAAATGTTGATGGGAGGGGGAGGGGGAGGGGTTGAAGATTAAGGAAAATTGGAAAATAATGGGTTTGAAGGTGGTTGACAATTGAAATTGAAAGTGGATAATTAGTAGACTAAGGCCAGATAGTCCACCACCACAACAAGGTGTCCCTGAACCCTTTGGCGGACATACCTGGACTATGTGTATATCCGTTTCTACTCTTCTTTCTTTCATTCTCAAGTGACCCCACTTACCCACAAATTCAACCAAAATGCCTCCCTTAATGTCCTCGTAACTGTACGTGTTTCGACATTCGAAGCCTGTAGTTTTCATTCCGGTATTGGCCTGTTCCGTTTAAAAGGTCTTTAATTCCTTTATAGAGGGTTATTCGGTTCATCTAGAATTTATAATTTGATCTCATTGATGCTCTTGCTTTGGCCACTTTACAAAGATTACAATTGATGAGTTCTTCTCTTAACATTGTATTGTAGGAGCAGTTAAGCGAGTTAACAAAAGGCGTCGGACACAAAGAAGTTGAAGACTGTGCAGTGAGAGTTTTAAAAGTATTTGAGGGTGAAAAGAGAGACTCGGTTTGTATCCACAAACAAGATGTCACATGACAAGAAGCTGTTCATAAATAAGAACAAAAAAGAAACAAGTTGAAAGGAAACACTTAAAATTCTCCAAGTTCGTGTCCAGCCTCAGAGACAAGTCTATGTCACATGTTTAATGTGATCTGAACATTTTTCAGGAGTCCGTTGAGTAAGATCGTTCACGGAATAAATAAATTCATATTTAACACCCTCCCCCCCCCCCCCCAATTCCCAACTAATATGAGCATTACGGCTGTTCCGAGAGATAAAGCCCGCCGCACACGTGAGGAAAGAGCTGAGCAAAATTCCTCGCGAGGCAGTTAGCTCAGCCGTTTCCTCGCGTGTGCGGCAAATTTGCGGTGAGAAATTCGCCTCGAGAGGCGATAAAAAAATATCAAACATGTTTGATATTTTCCTCATCGCCTCGCGAGGCGAATTTCTCACCGCAAATTTGCCGCACACGTGAGGAAACGGCTGAGCTAACTGCCTCGCGAGGAATTTTGCTCAGCTCTTTCCTCAAGTGTGCGGCGGGCTTAAAGAGGAAGTAAAGATTATTATATTTTAACTCTTTTGTAATTCGGCTTGTTATTCCCAGTGACCTCAAGTCATAGCTTTGTTACTATAAACAATTGGCAGGTTAAAACAAGTAACATTTTTGATATGTGTTAATTTGATTTATTTGACCTAATAACACATTAGTAGGATGCCATATTTGTGTTAATCCAGTCCAATAGATATCGGACGTTAGCATACACGCCAAAGTACCCTTTAGAAGCACATCTATATCCCCAGCTTGTGGCTCCCTCAACATGCCACTTTCCGCCATACTTGCACACAAGCGGTCCCCCGCTATCACCTTGACAGGTGTCTACCCCTCCCTCGTCATGACCTGCACACAGCATGGAATCATGGATCCTGCGTGGGTAGCTTTTGAGACAGCGTTCTTTAGAGACCAGCGGTACTTGTGCTTGCATGAGTTCGCTTGCTGAAGATCCTCCTGAAGCCAGTGTTCCCCAACCTTGAAATAAATAAGTAAATTGGTACCCAAGATCAGGGTAATTTGCGCAAAGAAAAGGATACGCAGTTGTGGCCGGGAAGTTGAGATCAATTTAACAACATTTTTATTTTCTGGTTCGAATGTGGCTGAAACATGGGTGATAGATACCAAAACAAAGCTGAATCTAAGGTGTAAAATAAAGCAGCACAGTGTTATGTTTATCTTTGCTTGAGTATATAAAAGAACATCAGAAGTAAACGTTTTAAACTTAGCGAGGTATCCGCTGACTAGTATCACGTGACCATATCGCGGGCAGGTTGACAGCTCATCAAGGTCAGCTGTTTCTTTGAAGTTGACCGCTGACCTGGTACTGTTTTCCAATTGGTTCTCAGGTCCAAGCCCGTCCAAAGCAAGGCTTAGTAGGCCATTTCCGAGTTCATGTCTGCCTCTTCTTCAAAGCGAGTCTAAGTGCGAAGTTTTTGTTATGAAAATTAGTTTTCATTCATATGTAAAGTAGAATTATCATCATAAAAACTTCGCACTTAGACTCGCTTTGAAGAGGAGGCAGACATGAACTCGGAAATGGCCTATTTTTCGCGCGCTCAGCTGCGGCTCGTCGCGGCTTCCACTTCGTCAAGTAAACATCTTTTCAGTCGACACTTGTCGTGTTTAGGTGGAAAATCTTTTCTCCTGCATTTTTCGGTGGTTTTAATCGTAAACAGGTTTGACATTTATAGCTGTGGTCAGGGCCACTCTGGTGGCTACGCATCACCAGCAGGGTTGTCGTGATGGTGCAGTGGTTAGCACACCCGACTAGTAACCAGGGGGACGCGGGTTCGATTCCCACTCACGGCATAAATGTTTTTTCATTCAAAAAGGATCAGTTAGTAGTTCGCTGTTGTTACTTTCTTCATTCAACTACTATATATATATATATAGAGGCAACTCGTATAATTGGGCGGTTATCAAAGGTCCCAGTCTTGGATCCTGTTAGCTTTGTTAGCGCTAGGTAATCTAGGGGGCTCCCATCTGGGAATTTATTACAATGTTGTTATTTAAGGGCCCAGGTCAGGGCGCCTTTGTGCCCTATCTCGGCATGGTTTCAGGGCTTTGATTGGGAATTTTGTTTTAACTCTCGCCCTTTTATTTTTAACGCTGGTTCCTTGGCACTTTCAGTGGACTCGACAGCTTTATCTTTTCTTCTTTATTTCATTTTATCTGTATGCTTGTATTCGTTTATTTTACCTTTCATTTTGTTTTCCAGTAGATTTATATCGTATTGTTATAGTTTCACGCGTAGTAATTACCGATTGTTCATCACTTGTTAATTTTTTGCTGCTATGTGTTATCACGCCCTGTTATGTAATCATCTTTGTAATGTTTTGTCATCTTTTATGCTGTAAACTTATTTAAAGGAAATTGTAATTTTCACTTGCACTGAAACTGATGAAGGTCACTGACCGAAACGTCTTTTTGTAAAACATTTTATCTTTTTAATATTTTTTAGTGTATATATTTTCTTTCGCTCGAAGTTGTCCGTCCTCGTTTTCCATATTAGTTTTAAATTTACTTCTCGAGGTTTGGACTGTGAATCCCTTCGGATCCTTCTGGCGCAGAAGCATCTCTGTTGGCTCGAAACATTTTAATTTGTTATATATATATAATTATTCATACGACAACAAACCCAATAAAGATAAAGTGTAGTCAATGAAGAAGTTTTTGAGAAGTTTAACCCCTGATGTTAACTTAAGTAATTAGAAGACCAAATATATCATGGTAACTGTAGGAGGAAGCTTCTTTATATACCTGAGAAACGTGTTCGACATGTAGACACGTCTTCTAGACAAATTTCTAGTTGTAACCAATATTTCAACAGAACGTAATAAATCGTAAAAGTTCTCACCTGTAATCCAGCACTTCTTGCTGATATCATCGATTGGTAGTTCCTCCATTTTATCAGGCAGACACGCGACGGCGATGCGGTTGGTAAGCTCTGCAGGTGTGCGAAGTTTCAACAGAGCGATGTCATGGCTCATTCCAAACGGCTTCTTGTAACTTTCGTGCATTATGATCCTTTCTATCTCAAAGTCTTGATCTGTTGATGGGTCACTGCCTTTCCTATAGTGAGCGCCCATTCTGCGAAGTTATATACGTGAGAAGTAAAATATCTCACTCAATTAAACCATAGAGTGGGCTTCTGATTGGCTAAAACACTGTTATTGACGGTCTCGCAGGTGACGCCTAAGCCACCTTCAATTTTCTACTCAGTGACCCCCCCACCTCCCGCTCTTCCCAAAACACCCAGTTTATTTACAATTAGCTGAGTGAATAAAGATTTTGACCTGGTGATTGTGAAAAACCTTTCAAAGCAACCAAAACAGCCTTATTTGTTTTTTAAATTAAAAAATCGCTTCCTTTCAATTTGCCACTGAATTGACGAAAATGTATTCACTAAGTTTCCACCTCAAATACGATTTCCAGGGACCGCGCAGCAAGTTTTGGAGTGGGGGGGCTAAGGAAGAATGCGTGAAGGAAATTTTTTTGGGGGGCGGGGGGGGGAGGCGTGCTTGTGCATTTTTATTCAATTTCTCTAAAGTGACGGAGAATGCTATTATAATGATAATATATTCAGGGGCTGATATTTACAATTGTAACGACTAGTGCTTCGTTCTGTCTATTTATCTGCGCGTTTGTCTTTGGCAGTAACTCTGATCACTTTCGAATTAAAGATTTTTTGCTATTTATTTTTTGTTTAATTTATTTTTATTCTTGCAAAAAAGTGGGGGGGGGAAGGGCTAAAGCCCCCCCCCAGCCCCTCCCTCTGCGCGGTCCCTGCGATTTCAAGCAACATCTGTAATTATCGCCAACAACATTCCAAGAAAGAAAGAGGTTTGCAGCATTTTTTTTCCACAGACATCAATCGATCTTTCCAAAAAATGCGAGCGAAGGCAAATTCAGTGAAAATCTTTACAATGCTAGCTTTTCTAAATTCAATAAGTTGATTAGGATTGTCATTCCAGCCCAGCATACCTAACCCGAAAACCATTTGGCCTCTTTCTTGACACGCAATGGGAAGCGGTAAGAACCCACTGACGCGCAATCAAGGTCCCACCACAAAAGCTTGATCCCCGGGGACTTTTCAACATAGCCTGCCACGGCCAGTCACCAGGACTGGCCTTGGTTCCTCCAACAATCCGTGACTCTGGTTTGACGCCACATGCTCCTGTTGGACGATGGACGAAGCAAGGATAATTAGTAAATAAAATGGCAAAAAAGAAACGATAAAGAAAGGACTGGAATGTCAAGAGAAATTGCTTTATTGTATGAATCAGTTTTATGTGGTATTGAATTATCGCTCTTTGTCAGAAATAGATTTCGTTACTCGCAAGGGAGTTTTGTGCTATTGTCTGATTACCCAATCGGAACACGATGTCTTGATTGACATCTGATCTCGGAATGTTGTTATAGATTCGGAAGAAAATCAGTTGGATGATAAGTCGAAAAATCAATCAATTCGGTCGGGAAGTCTTAAGGCCCTAGCAAACGGCCTCAACATTTGCTTCAACATCTATTCGATTTTGTTGAACGCTGTTGAAGGTTGTTGAATGATGTTGAACGGTGGGATGAGCAAACGGTTTCAACATTTCATTCAACAAAACTTAGCGAGTGGTGACCATGGTTACGTCTTCTTCATTGCGCATGCACTTGCTCAACAATGTTGAAAGAGCGAGGGCAAACGACTTCAACTCCGTTTCAACATTCCGAACATTCCAGACAACAAAAGAAATGTCTGAAATGTTTGTTGAAGCAAAGTTTAAACGCTTTTAAACTCTTTCAACATCGATTCAACATCGTTTCAACACGTTTCAACACGTTTCAACAAGTTGGAAAGGGGTGGCAAACGTTTTCAACATTGCCATTCAACAAAATCGAAAGGATGTTGAAGCAAATGTTGAAGCCGTTTGCTAGGGCCTTTAAATCTGTAGGGAGAACATTAAGAATGAAGTCTCATGGAAGTCTAGAGGATTTATTTTTTACTTCTTTACTCTCTTTTGTAATATCGTATACAGTCAATGCAGACTGGACTTCAAGAGTGGTCGCATTTTAGTTTGTTCAAAGTCCCTGACCACATCATCCTTCTTACCTTGCGGGAAGGGTGGCACTGGTGGTTTCGGTGGTCCATCAGTGGGAATGGGTGGCTCAGGGGGTCTTTGAGTCATAGGAGGTTTGGGCCCTAATCGTAAAGAAAAGAACAACAAATTTGCAAATCGTTGGTTCCCCTCAGTGAATCGCCAACATCATTTTTAAAACAATAAAACATACAGCCCTGAACGCCTTTCCGCCTTTCCCCTGACGTAGGTCTTTCTCAGAGTCTTCCTCGAAGGTACAACTAGTATAGAACAATAACATAACGAAAACGTTCCATATGGTGTAAACCTAAATGTAAGTATAATTTTAGTCTACGTTTTTCTTTGAGTATGCAGCGTATAATACTGCTTTGTGAAGTAAAGTAGCGTGCCCATTATAGTGTGAAAACAAATAAATGAGTAGGTAAAACATAGTTTAGAAAAAATACTTTTACAGTTGTTCAGTGGTTTATCGATGCACTTGTTGAACATTGCATAACAGTGACGCATTGCGAATTTTATTTGAATCCTCCTGCAAGTACCTTCGATAAACATTTTGCTTAATTTCTAATTTTAGTAATTTGAGTTTTCAGCAGTGATACCAGTTTTGCCTGCAAAGAAAGCATCGCATAGGAAAACGACGAGTCATCATGAAAGGAATTTTGAAAACTGGTAGTTTCAGCCGGACTTACCTCCACAAAATCCGCAGCTCTTTTGACATCTATATTTAACAAAGGAGTTCGTTTGACAGGGATTCCCCGGTTTGTTGACGTACTCGTCACAGTATGGCCATTTGTCATAACACAGAGCTGTTGAATTTACATTGGAGTTTTATGGTTTCACACAACATGCAAGAGGGTAGCAAAGGGGAGTCGTGATTTCGTTTCACGCACAAATTTGAACAGAATTCCCGCATCACTTATACTTTTAATGACTTTCGTTCATAAATTCTCGAATCACGTATCTCTTTTGGTTCCTTTCACGCGTCACGCGCTAATTTTTGCCCTCATCCCGCGTCACGCATACACCCTTTGCTACCCTCATGCAAAGTAGAAATAAATTGTAACACAGTACAGATTAATCGTATGTGTAGTGCAGATTGGCCATAGCGCGCTGGATTTCTTGGAATACCTACAGCTACACAACATTAAAAATGTAATGGACTATCCCAGTTGTGAAATTAACTTTAGCAGTTGCACAAAACTAAGCCTTGACTGGAAAAAATTTAGACTTCCTCGGAAGTCGAACCAATGACCTCTGCAATATCGGTGCAATGCTCTGCCAGCTGAGCTGACCTGGTCCTCATTTTCTTGGTTCCTGATAAGCCGACGAATGATAAATAAAAGAAATTAAAGTGAATATGTGAAATCATATAGTTGACGTTGTTAAGAGATTAAAGAAGTGATGGACAATCGTAATCGCGAATGCAACTAAAGCACGTTTCCAAACCAAAGAAAGCCCGAAAAGAAGTTATGCTTGTATGGGATTCTGACGCCCAACAAGTTCAATTTGGGCATTTTCTGATTTTCCACTTAGAGATGAGAGTGCTGTGTGATTCTACATTATGTATGACGCGGGGCCGTAGTTAGGTTTTCGGCGGAGGTGGAGGTAGGGGAAGACAGCGGTCAGACGAATGTCGAAGGTACGAGCCTTGTAGCGAGATCTGGAAGTATCCTCTCCCAGAGAATGTCAAATTTTCAGTGGAGGCTCCGAAACACTATTTTCATCACCAGACATGAGATATGTCTTTGAAAAGTCAACCTCGATCAATTGTGAAAACGCAGACCTGTGTTTTCATTGCTTGCAACATTATTTCCGATGTCCTCTCAATTTGTCGGTCAAGCTAGTCCCAGATGCCCTCTGTAAATCGAGAGTAAAGAGGGGGTTTTGTTTACCATTTGCACGCACCTTGGAAAAATGATTTCCCGGCGATAAACAAATGACAGGTAACTGCAAGACACTACAATGAAATTGACCTGGTCTAAAGAAAACAAATCCTTTGAATAAAGAAAATCCGAAATCCACAGAATTGATTTGTCTGGTCATTCAACTGGTCAAGGGAGCAGCTGGTTCCTCTCCCCCCCTCCCCCCCCTCCCCGTAGCTTCGGCCCTGTAGACGCCCACTAAACTGTTATTGCTTCTGAATCAGTGACTCGGGTTGCAGCTCAAATTCACTGAGTCAGTCTTCATCCTACGTTTCCTATGAAATTTACTAAATTTACGTTTTGTCTCTTCCTACCGTTAATATCCGCTATAAAGACTGCTGCACACACTAAGCCAAGTGATATCCTCATTTTTCAGGGATTTGCTCGTCAAAAGGTCGGTATCAAGGAACACGTTTTGTTCAGAGAACACTGAACGAAACTTTTAAGACATTTTTTAGTTCCAACTGCGTACCTGATCAAACATGATGTGCTTTGTGTTTGAAATGGCTCATTTCAGGGAATCAAACACTATAAACAAACGTGATGCAACGTAACGTGTTGTTGATACACGATAATGACCGGTTAAACAAGTGAATAATTCAAAGGTTTTTCAGCTTTGAAGCAAAGCAGGTGTGCGAAAATGAAGCTTCTTATTCTTTAAGGTAATAAGCCTTTCACTCTGCTTCTTGGCTTCTACTTTGTGTAGAAACAAATTGAATGTTGGGATTGATTTGTTTCTTCTGCTCTCCCATATGCATAGTTTACCTAGAATTATCAGATAATTAAGTAAGTCATTTCTATTTGAAAAGCCAACTATAACATCTTTTAAAGATAGGCTCAAATTTTCACTCCGAAAGTTAGACCACCAATAGCAAAATCTGTTCCAAAATGCGCGCGCATAGGAGCAGCCATAAAAGAAAATGAATGTTTACAAAAATCTTTGATTTTAGCGATATCTAATATGAGGATAAACACACTGACATTCCAGCTGCCTTTTTCGGAAAATCTGTACGTCAATCTGCAATACGAAAGACGTCTTAATACTCAATATTCATTGGTAAAGAGTAATGCAGTAACTCCCGACATCTGTTCATAGTCTTGGCAGTGTTGTTATTAATATTCTCAAGAAATGCAAAGCCCGTGACTGGTAGGGGTTATCTTGATTAATTAATATGCTCGCATTTAATCCTAGGTTTCTAGCTCAACTCTTACGAATTCATGCTTTTCTCGTGCCTTCATCAGACATTTGCTTTGCATCTTATGACTTGTACGCCGATTAAAGGCCAAACTTTTTTCAAGTGCAATGCTTTTCCTCCTTATCCTCCATGGGCATAGAAAACGACGAAAAGACGAAAAATCTTCCCCGACAAGCAATGCCCCTTAATTCCTGTTCACTGCAAAGCCTCCTCGACTCACACTTGGTAAACTACCGTCCTTAGATTCGGATATTTGTTCTTTACCCACACGAGGTGATCTTCTTCGTGGTTATTGTTTTACTTAATAAAAAAGGTATGAAAACTGTGGACAAAAGGGAATGTTTTAGTGCTGGTTTTCAAGCCTTATTGGAGTAATGACTCTCAATAAAAAGACCAACGGAAATGAAAATCCAATGCCGAGAAAAGAAACGGAAAACCGTTTTTCAATGCCGAAGAGAATCATGACAAGGTAACAGACTTTGACTTCCGTTTTCGGAAAGTCCTCGGAAAGCGTTGGCACAAAAATGTGCATAGCCTTTCAGGCTCAGCAAAGATTTGTTGCTCTTTCTGAGACTAAAAATATCATTTCAGGCACAGTTCAAACGTCGAATCGGTTTCATGCGCCGAATCAAATGTCTATTCGGGTCGACCCAAATAAACTAAAAATTCGACGTTGATTCAGAGGTCGAATTAAATGCGTCGAATTAAATGAGACTCTTCAGTTGATGTTTTTGCGAAAATACAGTGAAATAATTTATGCATTAGATTCGGCACATGAGCGCCGGTCGAATTTAATAGTTGGGTTGACCAAATCAAATTCGTCGAACTTCTCTACGTTTGAACCGGGCCTTAAGCGAATGATACACGGTTCAACATTTGTTGAGCAGCAAATGTTGAACAGTGTATCATGTAATGTTGAACGTTGAAATATGCTGTTCAACATGTTGAAAGTTGTTGAACGAATATAGAGCTTGGCTCTATTCCGTTCAACAAGTTGCCGCAACATTTGTTGCTCAACAAATGTTGAACCGCGTATCATTTGCTTTAACAATGCCTCGGTTTTTCCTATATCTATTGTTTGACTGGTGATTATTTTGGACTATTTTGTTCAGTAGTTTCGAACAAACTGTGAAACAAAACAAAAAACAAATAAACGGAATCTTCATTTAAGGTTAATTCAGTTAGGGGGACGAATCTGTAACCCCTTCACCCAAAGATTAGAGCCATTCTGTACTTTGTAACTTTTAATTTGTAATGTTTGGCCCGGTGTAGCTGATTACATGGTCGAAATTTTGTAACAGATGTGATTGCATGGCGAATTTCAAAGCGGGATGACGTGTAATGCACCCCTTATTCTTAAAACGAGTGTTGACGGCACGTTTCTTTGGCTGGAATCATTTTGAATGAAAACACTTGCCATACGGTTTTCTGGGTGTATTTTTTATTTCTTATTCTCATTCCGTAACGTTTGAAATAGTAAACCATTTCATTCCATTTTCCGGTTTCTTCGCCAGCAGAACTATGATGAGCAGAATAAATTAAGATGCAATCATTTGACGGCAAAAAGTTGATCGGGGCTACCGAGCTTAAGGGAGAAAGCAACTACTAAGGTGAATACTTCGCGTTAATTCCACTTTCGGAATAAGATACTCTGCGATTTTTTTTTATATTCGTGTCCTACTAATGAATCCCGTTCGATTTCTATTTTTATCCAAGAAGAGTCGAAAGACACCGATCTGTTGCACAGAAACTCATCATCGTCGAAATTTAGTACGAAAAATGACACTGACCCCAAAAGCACATGCTCTGAAAAATGTTTTGCTTAATTACATTTCCCGCAAAATCGTGTAGCACAAAAGCAAACAAACGGACCGAGAAAAAACAGTTTTCTTTATGACCAGCTGCAGTGTTTGTTTAAAAAAGTTCCCGCTGTTCCTGTTTCGTCTTCCTGTCGGCTTCTGATCAAACTGCCGGTGACGTTGATCGCAGCTGAACTAGAGTCGTTGCCCTTGTACTATACAAGACTTGTGAGAAAACCAGAGATATGAGCCAGACAACGTCAACAATTGCTCAGTGTTTGCTCCATCAACGATGGTATCTGCCTTGTTGCAAAGTTAAATTCACGAAAAAAACATAGGAAAATGTAAGTTGAATTACCCACTATTTGAACTCGAAAACATGTTCTTTCGCTACATTGTACAGTATTTCAATAAATGATTGCGGACCTGACCAGGAAACCAATCAAAGTGCATTGTATAATGTGATGTGTTATCACAGTCAACAAGTAGTTGCTTGTCACATGCTTGGCGGCTTGCTCTGATGCCGCGAGCAAGATGCAGCTACCTCTCGGTAAGTATGGCTTTACTGCTCATTTAGAAAACAAATGAGCAAAATAAAGACGTTCTTGACTGACTCCCAGGCTGGGTATGTTCTTGGCATGTTCTTAAAATTTGGGTTAATCTCAGCCTCAACGTTCTTCTTAATTAAAAAAGGTTCTTATGATAAAAAAGAGTGTAATTCAGCACAATCGAAAAGATTGCAAGTTTGTACAACCATTCTGTCTTCATGGAAGACAATTATCAACATGTACATGTATCTGGCAATAAAGGATTACCGTGGTCGGAGATGAATAAATTAACAAATAAACGAGGTCTTTGGCTCTGTTTCATCCCACAGAGACAATTCTGTCAAAGTCTTCTTGCTCAATATCAGTTAAAGCCCCAAGTTAACACAGAGCTACAATATTTGAACTCAAGGGCTTATAATAAAAATAGTTTCAAAAAAAGGCTTATATCATTTCGATATTGCACTTATTATTTTTATAAGCATCAAATTATAAAGGGAATACAAGAGTAATATTCTACGTTTACTCAAACGTCACTTAAAAAACTCCAATGGTATCACGGTCATTCACTACTGATCATTGTGCCCTTGTTCGGCGGGTGACTCTGGTCAGGTCAAAAAACCGTCCTGTAGCAATAATTTTACACAAATTCGTGATCATGAGGGCCTTTATGTCTGGCTCATGGGCCTTAACCTGTTCAATCCTGCAAAGTTACACTAAAAAAAATCCACAATAAATTAACTGCAACAGTTTTGTTGTATCATTCCCGAGAAGGAAGTCGACTGTAAGATCGAGGCCAGCTTTCGACTCAGAGTAATAAGTTTGAAACACAGACACTGGAACGTACACCGCCAGTTGTTAGCATAATGACTCAGTTTATTCATAGTTAGTATGGTTTATTCCACTCAGGAAAAAAATGTTCCCCTCCCCCCCCCCCCCCCCCACAGCTGCTCCCTCTGCGTGGTCTCTGCTTTAAGGCCCCGAATACGAGGAAACATTGTTTCTTGGGTGCGCAAAGGAGCATGAAGCAAAAAATATGTTTTGTCTCCTTGCTGTGCAAATGAGGAAACATTTGCCGATCGAGGAAGCAAAACAATTTTCTTCTCGGGAAGCAAATTTTGCTTCCGCAACAAATGTTGCGTGCGCGCGCAAACGAGGAAACATTTCGTGACTGACAGTCTTCCCGCGACAATGTTTCCGCAACAATGTTGCCTCGTTTGCGGGCCGGGCCTTTATACTTAATTAATCACAGAAAATTTGTAAATGCTCTGTTTCATCGCATTTTATCCTAATTTCTGAGGCTTTTGAGGCCTAAGCGCCGGTAAATTTCACTGCGGAGATGACGCATGAAGTTTTCCGGCTCAGCCTGACAGTACTAGCCGCCTTACACGGTGTATCAGAAGTGTTCAAGTTTGTTGTAAAAGCGATCTGCTGTGTTTGTAAAACATAAAATGGATCTTTTTGTTTTGTTTTGTTTTTATGATGATTTTGAAACAATTTTCTTGTTGCTCGGCCTTTATATTAACTTGCCACAATTTCTTTAGAGGTTTTCCTAGAGTTTGTCTGCATGGAAAAATAGGATGAGTCCTTTGAACTAAACAGATCTTTTCTCTTGGTATATCAGACTGGAATATTGGACCGCTGGGTATTTATAACAATTTCAGTTTTGCATCAGTGCAAATTTATTCATCCTTAAAAGTTGATAAAATAATAGCAATTACTTATGGCTGTAAACACCGCCGCATCCAAATTCAACATGGGAACTGATGGGTCGTGTTTTCGATTTATATTTGTCAAACAATTTCCAGTTGTCAATTGAAGCCACCGGAAATATATAGTTGGGCAGATACGATAGGGCCTTTAGAACCGTGTTAAATCCGGTACTATATATTCATTTCCAAGATCAAAAATTACATCCTAACTTTTGAAACCCCTTTTTTTCTAATTTGTCCAAAAAAATATGCCTTTATGATTTTGAAATGACTTAAAATAACTGTCAAGTGTCCTTGACACTGTTGTCAAGTAACTCGAAAAATACAGGCTGTATTGTTTCTGCTTTAATATAGCAGTTAATAGTGAGTTAAGCTATGTTAAGTTTAAAAGCAAGTGCTTTCTTGTGTCTTTCTGCTCAGACAATGTTTTGCGTAATCGTTGATGTCATTCACATTTAATTTTCATGTACGCACTTTGGCGTGGGCGATACACGGAATAAACCGCATCTGTGCGATATTTTCGTCGTAGAGTAAAATAAAATTAAACAAAAACAACAGGATAATGTCAATGAATTTAAACTCGAATTCTTTCATGCGAGATAAAAGATTCTTAAAAGATTCCAAAAGTGGTAGAACATACTGCTTCTCGATTATTCCTGGCGAAGAATTTGCAATGTTTGCGGTATCTCGCGGGATCACAAATCACGTGACACGCTAACAAGGCCGGAATACAGGTGTTGACTTTCAAATGCTAATTGATCATTCCGATCGTACATGGCATCGGATCTCGAGGGATACGACTCAAGTGTTGAATTGGACGACCACGTCAGTATTTCACTTTTCCCTGAGCAAAACCGCCATAGGAAGAAAAAATCTCGAACTACAAACTTTTGTTTTAAACTGAGGGCAATGTTTGGCGGTAAAGCCGCCATTTATGGCGTTGTCACAGCTTT
>OX419336.1:43781367-43801367 GCA_948470475.1 Galaxea fascicularis | reverse complement strand
GACCTATCTTGATTTTTTACATACACATACCATTCAAGATGGCACTTCAAATAATATAACAGTTTCGAGGAAAATTATCCAGAATTTTTTGTGAGCCATAAAATATGTTTTTTTTTTAAATGTATTAAATTCTACAAGATAAATTTTTTTCATATTGCCTGAAAAGTTAAAGAATTTAGGGAGCTTTCCAACAACGAAATAAAAACGATAGGTCCCTGAATTAGTTTTTCAGATAATTTACCAAAACTGACATTTAGAGGACCTTTTTGTGGACCTGGGGCATTGCCATGGTAACTGATATGACATCACAAGCACCCTTAAAATATAGCCTAACAATAGAGTTTCAAGGAGACAGTTTGCTTAGACCATTAAATATCTTTCTTTCCAATCTTCAATCGTTTTGCAAACACTACATCAACGAAAAACCCCTTCAAGCCTTCTTGAGTCAGGGGGAAGTACATTGTATTATGGGTGATGGAGTGGCTTTTGTGAAGGATTTTCCTTCTTTTACATGCACATGTAAGCATATACACTGTACATTGTGTTATCCTAGACAGACAGTGAGAGCATTACAAAGTAAACGTACATGTATTGCTCCCAGGTATTACTTATGTTTGTTGTGCATAGAAATCTTACATTTTCTTTCTTGTAGTGTGTGTGTGTGAATGTATGGAACCCTAGTTTTGTTTGGCAAATCATAATTATTTTCCATGAAGGTTGGAACCCAGCTCTGGCAACCTCCTTCCTGCCCTTTTGCTTATACAGGCAATGGCAGTAGCTTATTTTAAAAAGTTTTGGTGTAAGTTAATATCAACATTTTTATGTGTAGAACATTAATAGTGATCACAGGTCTGACATTGCACATAAATTTACTGGCATAATGTACTGTGCACATATTGCATTCATAGCACAGTTGAGAGATTATAGATACACATTGTTTTACATAATACTGCATGGTTATGCATTACTTTCACCCAGTAATTACCATGGAATATCCTACAAGTCATTGTATTTTCTTCATGTACGTACACATAACCCTTCCCATTGTGCACCACAAAATTAATGTGGTGCACAGCAGGAAGGTTTGGTAAATTACTGTACTGATGGATATCAACAGCTTTCCTGCATTCTGATTGACTTGGTATAAATAGTTGTAGTTTGCTTGTTTTGAGATGAAAGGAAATGTGTTTATATTCTGAATGTAAATTCACAATTACTTTGAATTAATATTTATTGTATGATTTATTGCATTAATTATTGAATTATAAATTCAAGTGATGTTATTGTTTTGAATGAATCGTTATAACTTACTAGTTTATAGTTTGTTAGATTGTTAGTTTTGTTAAATCAATGTATTTGTGGTTAACTCTTTGACACCTGGAAATTTTGCAGATTTATGCCATTTGAAGGGAATCAAGCCATTTTTTGGTCATGTGTAGCCAAAAAGAACTCAGTCTGTCCAAAATGTTGTTTTTTTTTAGAGGAAGCCCAGCTTTAGTTTCTAGTGTCAAATTCTGGCTTTTGAAGCTCGAGCATGCGCAAATCAAGGCAAAATTTTGCTTTCTCCCTTCTGCACTTCTTTTGCTTTTCTTTTCCCAGTTTTTCTTTTTGTTGGGCTTTCACTGGGCTTCATTTCAGGGGAAAAGTTTTTGTGAGAGGGCAGAGGATGATGAAGTTATTTTGAAGGAAGTACGGTTGGGTAGTGGGACAAAATTTTCAGTGGAATTTTCTGGTGAAAATTACATGGTTTTGTGGCATTTTTTCTGGCCTGTTTCACTGAATTGGGGTCATTTTGGGTGTACACGGTTTGAAAGATCTTGTCCTCCCACACAAGTTGGTTGTTATAAACGTTGTCTATTACTGTTGACAACGATGACATCACAAGTGGTGCAAAAGAATTGGTTCCACCTGAGCGTCTATGAGTGCTTTCAGGAGTCAGTGGGTTAAATTTTCTTTATATTTGCATGTGCATGTTCTTAGTATTTTTGCAAACAATGGTTGGTCTTTTAATTCTTGGTGTTGTTTGCTTGTCAGATATCTTGCTACCACTCATTTTGAACCAACTGATGCCAGAAATGCTTTTCCTTGTTTTGATGAACCCAACATGAAAGCTCATTTCACTATTAAAATAACACGAGAGAAACGTCACATAGCCTTGGCAAATATGCCAAAGTTGCGTACATACCAGGTAAGTGCCCTAAACAATAAATTAATTATAGCTGCAACAGTTTCAAAAAAATTACTCTTTATTGTGAGCTGTACATGTATATTACTTACACAAATCAAAAGTCAAACTTTATTTAACCACGCAGTCCATTTCACTAAAAAGTGCTCTCCCATGGAGCCATGCATTACAAATACAATAATTGTTAGTAATTTAAAAATAGTTAAAAGTAGTTAAAAGTCTGATTTACTTAGTACTCAAGTTTAGACTATTAAGTTAAAATATCTTACATTAAATCCTAAAAATAAGTTAATAAAAATATCTTACAATAAATCTTAAATAAAAAGTTATACTTACTTAATACTTACTTAGTTAATTAATGCATATAAAAATTGTTTTAACTAGTACACCCTGACCTGCTTATGGACAAGAATTATTAGGTGCAGGCTTGCATGCCTGTAACAAACTTCTACATGTATGTGAATTAATTCACTTTGTTAATTTTTTTAAGAGAAATTAATGATTAACCAAATGTCAATGTAATAACATTTTCAGTCACTTTTCTGGAAATTTGTTGTAACAGACTTTTGTTTCAGACCACTGTTCTCCATTTTACCAGTCCTCTGTTAAATACAGTGTGTATGCCAGGGTTAATTCTGCTAAAATGTAGCTGAAGTGTTGTATCAAGTTGTGAAACACATTGTTCAGCTGAAGGTTTCAGCACTACTTGATCCAACGCCATGAATTATGTATACTAAACAGATTTAAAAACTTTGCTGTATATATCCATCCATTCATAGACTAACATTAAAATTTTGGTTTAATGTGACCTAGAAAATTGGAAATAGTTTATATACACTTATAATTAGACACACATTAAGCAGTTAAATTTCTTCTGTATTCCTTAATAAATTATTGATGATCAGGAGCCGTTTACTAAAGCATAAATGTAAAAAAATACATGTAAAATAAAAATGTAAAAAGCCAACATTTCAGCATTGTCATAATAATGATCAAGTGATAATGGTGTGACTAGGCCAAAATGTCAGCTTTGTACATTTATTTATGAATTATTATAATTGAGTTTTGTAATTAATTTATTTAGTAATATTATTATTTGTTTCTGAATCTCTTGGAAAGTTTATGTACATGTCCTTCACAAAAAAAAATTAATAGAAATTAAATATGATTGACACAGACATGTACTTTTTATTTTGATATTTTGGTTTTGGTTGTAGAGACTCAGTGACTTGTCTGTTTTAATGTTTACTTCTGGGGTATTAAATTTATATATCTCTCCCTTTCTTTCTTTTGCTTTTGGTAAAAAATAGTCATCAGATGTGAAGTTTTCACTACTTTGGCATACAAGCTAGTATGCCATTTAAAGCTAACCGTTATGTTCATTGTTTTGTGTTGTGTCAGCTTGGTGGCCTTTATACAGATCACTTTAAAAAGAGTGTGAAGATGAGTACCTACCTTGTTGCATTTGTTGTCTGTGACTTTAAAAGCATAGAAAGCCAAACTACAAGAGGAGTTAAGGTATGAAAGAAACTGAAATTACAACCATGAAACTGTAACCAAAATTACAATCATGAAAAATGGGCAAGTGAAAAAAATTCAAGATACTTCAGAAGTTTAACAAAAGATGTATATTGTACAGAAGAGGAGTAACTGTTTTTGATAACCAAAGATACAGTGCAGTGCAGAAGTAAGACTTAGTGTCCTACACACACGCAAGAGGCACTTAATTTTTTTGTATGCATCTTATAAAATGCGCGTGTTGACATGTTTGCTTTAATTTGTTTTTCATTCTCTTAACTTTGCTTTGTGTTTCATTTTTCTGTGAAACAAAAGACACGCAACATTTTATCACAAGACAATGCTCAAATGAAAATTTGAGATACAGCCTACCATTAACAAAGCGGATCATTTTTGAGTCCTTAACGATTTGCCAGATGTGAACTATTCTTTTGTGGTCTAAATCAACCTTCCTTTTCTCTCGTCATATTCCTGTACTGAAAATTTATTTTGAATCTGATTCACTTCACTCTTGACCGTGAACAAATCTGAACTTTGAACCGGGTTCAACCAAATAAAACCACTCGGATGTAGCGAATTTTGTCACACCGCTAACTAAACACTGAATATGCAAATTGATGCAACAACCAAATGGAGGCATGTCTGTCAATCAAATTCGCGTACCTTGATTTGGCTAACTTGTAAGAATGTTTGTTGGGTGGCCACGGTAAGGTGTGTTGCACTGTAAAAACTATAACAGGCAACTTAAAGTTTCTTACAGGTTGACAACTCATTTCAAGTTACTTTTATAAATGTCTTTGGTCATAATAAAATTTCTGACAATTCTGAAGGCGAGATAACATCAAAATGTTTTGCGAAAGTCCCGAGGATAATTAGTCACCCTTTACAGTCATGATGTTTTTGGGCGATTTGGGCACATGGGACATTTACAATTATCAGTCAGCTTTGTGCTCTAATTAACATACATTAGGTGCTTTTGAAGCCAAAAGTTGAGCCTTGCCTGGCAAATTACATCCACACAGAGAGAGATATTTGCATGCTTGTGTTTTTGCGAAATGTTGAATATGCTTTCACAAATAAGTGTTAAACTCACTCTATACCTAAACAACATCGTATGACTTACGTTATACCATGAGGTGAAAAATGGTCAACCGTCATGTAAACAACAGTTTATTATTCATTGCCTCAGAGAAAACGTTTGTGTCTGATCAGAAAGGGAACAATAATATTGTAGGACCTAATGCTTATAGTGCAGTATCACCATGTGTGTAGACCCTTTCTCTGGCGATGATAGTACTTCTATAACTGAGGGATGCTGTACATGTATTCCTCACTGAAAACAAGCAGATAAATGTTTCAAAGCTACTTGTACAGTGTATTCTCATAGTTTAGCTCCAAGATTTACTCACCTTTCCATTTCTGCTTATGTTGTGGCTTCCCCGCACCAGTAAGTGAAACTGAATGCGCAAACTACCACTCAAAGTCCTCACGCAATGTTCCCGGTCTCCTGTCACATGATAGAAAGCAATTTTTGGTTTTCTTTTTTTTGCAATGGGACTTGAATATTTGCAGAAGAAATTATGGTTAAAAAACACTTTTCAAGGTATTAAATCAACGATTTTTAGTACTATTCAAAGTCCAACTCAAAGTCCAACTTGAAGTCCAACTCAAATCCAAACTTGATGGTTTGGCATTCCTGTTGCTTTCATGCTGACATTTCACTATCGATACACTTAGGTAGTTTTTTTGTGACTTGAGCCGTGTTACCAATGAGTAAATACCGCACAGCACTCGCATTCTGTTGACATGTTTATCTGAAAATTTGCAAATTGTAAACACACGGTAACAGGCAACCAATCCTGCCAAAGATTTCGCTGTCAATAGCCTTTGTAATGAATTAAAAACCCAATCAAAATAACAATAGAACAACAACAATTATGAGGAACAATGAGCTGGCTCATACATACTAATGAGCTTTGGTGTAGACACGCATTTAATGTGTATTTGCATTTTGGGCAGATGCGTGTGTCACACACATATTTTGGGTCACTTATTTCTGCGCTGCACTGTACATTTCAGTGCCATTAAAAGTGGTTTAATGAAGGTGATGGGAATGTTCTTTTGTTCCATGAGGTGCATGTTTCAACAGAGGTATATGTTGCATGACTTTTGCTTTCTATCAGAGAAAATATTTTGTACCATCTAAGTGTTCCCTTTGTTAATGGATTGCATGTTAGTTGTCCACTTACTGTTTTCTAGGTGCGTGTCTGGGCCCCACCAGAACAGATTGATCAAGGACAGTTTGCTCTGTCAGAAGCAGTAAAAGTATTGCAGTTTTATGAAAAAAAATTTCAGGTTGACTACCCACTTCCAAAACAAGGTATGGGTAGTCAATATCATTGTTGATTAATTCTGCTGTTAAATACAGGTAAATCCCCTGTTCTGTGTGGCTTTGCATAATTAGCATTCAGGGGCAGGGGGAGAGGGAGAGGGTTGGACCATGCAGTGCTATATGCATGAACAAGTTCTCATATTAGTTACAACAGTTCTACCCATTGCTGAACTCTAGAGGTTCTTGTTTATGTACTTGCCAAAGCGGGTGCTTGTTGGGCCTCCAAACTCATGTCTTTGACAAGCCACTATGTAATTGCCATTATGGTATACAGGATCTGCCTTGTTTGAGTTCCAGTGAACATTTTTATTACTTGTGATTCCCTTTGGTTCAGCAATATTAATAGTGGCAACTTTGCACTGTTGGTACATTGATGTAACTCTTATTGGTTACCCACTGTAAATAACTAATGAAAGGGAGTGGACAAACCATACATTTAAAGTGTGGTTCTGAGACACTAAGAAAACTATACTGTAATGTAAAATGTTCAAGCAACACAAGGTTAAAATGTCAAGTTGCTTCATTGAAATATTAATGTATTGTGGCCTCATGTATAATAGATCTTATAGCCATTCCGGACTTTGCTGCTGGGGCGATGGAGAACTGGGGTTTGATCACTTATCGCTTGACCTCCCTATTGTATGACAAAAATAAATCGTCTGACTCCAACAAACAGTGGGTTGCTGTGGTGGTTGCTCATGAGCTGGCCCATCAGGTTTGTGTATGCAAAGAAGTAATTGGCTATTCTCAAATCCTTTAATGCATGACTGTGTTCTTTCCTTTGGTGCTGGTGTTTCATTTGTATTATCTTATTGTGTTGTTAATGTTCATACTGTGTAGTGTACGTTGTGATTTGTTTTACTGTTGTCTGTGAATTTATGTACTCTACAAATATGTATTCAAACAGAAGTTCAGGATGACCAATAAAAACGTCACACATGTTATCATTATCAAAAGAGATATTCAGTGGTACTTGATGAATCCATCTCTGCCTTTTAGTAGATTTTGAGTTTGGGTTGACTCTGCAGTTAAGTGTTAAAAAGTGTGGACTACTTTGCTTTTATTTGAGTTACATGTACATTCAAGATTATTGTTGATAAACCACAGCAGCAACAATGACAACAATAGTGATTAATTATTTTTTCACTTGCTCACTAAACACAACAAGTACAGCAATTGCCCAAGTTGCTGCCAATATTGGTTGCAGCTTGTGCAGTTCTAGATGTGAATGAACTGACTGAATCAAGAAAGTGTCATCCACTGAATGGTCAAAATGAAGACTGTATCAAAGGCCAACACAGTCATTTATGTCTCAAAATAGTCATTCATTAACAGTATTCACTGCAAGAGTTCCATGTAAATAACTAAAAATGTGGTACATTTGTGTAGTGGTGTTTGTATATAGGTAATAGCATGACCTGTAGTGGTATTTGGCAATAATACCGGCTCGTGATATTTCAAAATTGTCCAAAATACCACGAGCCGCAAAGTGGTGAGTGGTATTTGGACAATTTTGAAATATTATGAGCCAGTATTATTGCAAAATCCATGTACAGGTCATGCTATTATTTTTTATAATGGAAGCCGAGGAATTTTTGGTAATGCGCAAAAGATTTATTTTGTTACAGTTGAAAAAACAAACAGTGTGCATTCATAACAATCTTTTTACGTCAATGACAAAAGAAATGATTGACAGTTTTGATTCACGTCCTAGTTGTTTTGTTTGTATTTTTGATTACTGCTTTTTCGGCAATCTTTTGTATTTCTTCCCCAGAAATTTCCGGGAATCTTGCCACCATTTTTTTGGAAAACAAAAGCAAAAACCTCATTATGTTCAGTGTTGTCATGGTAACTTTGTTATACCATCCATTTTTTGCTGTTATACCACTATTACGTGGCAATAGCGATACTATCAACCAATCAAATCTGCAAAATTTCTCGGCTTATATTATAAGTACATTAATATTGTGTGTATTTATTTGATTGTATGGTGTTGTGTGGTGTATAGCATTGTTGAAGTACATGTGTGCAGTGTTTTTTGTAGTGAATTTTTTTTTTATTTATTGTGTTCAGTCAGCTAATGACCACTGCTCTCCAGTGTTGTTTCTATTCTTATGTCTGCACAATCCCATAACAGTTATGATTTGTTTTCATTTTTAGTTTGCCAAGTTTTTTAAACACAGCTTTAAATTTTTAAACTGTAAGCGCTAATATTTTTCTATTTTTTTTAAAAAATAAACACTTGAAACTCGGTAAATGTAATGGCCTTGGGCTGTACCTAATTTTTTGCCTTTTAACATTGTGCAGATCCATTAGAAGATATTTGTCGTTATGAAATACAGATTCAGGCTATAAATGGGTGTAGAAATGTTATAAATTTATCTTCATTAAAATCTTTCCATTTAAGTGAAAATTGCAGAATTACTCAGATGACATGAGGAAACTTCTAAAATATTAATTTGCAAAATAATTGTCATTAATTCCAAAGAGATTGGATAAAATGTTATATCCAGAGTATTCTGTAATGATGTGAAATTTTGTGAGTCCCAAGAGGAGTTACAGAGGTTTGGAATCGGCCAACAGTTTCTTCTATTTTAGATGTGACTGACCCTTAACCTCTGGGTTCAGAGACTCGTGATATGTCTATTTGCATTAGCCTGTAATATAATTTTATAGCCCATTTTACAGTTGTGTGTTCAGTGACCTGGCCTTTGAGTAGAATTGAGACTTGGGGTGACCTTGTTTTGATACAGACCTCACTGCTTGTCTCATGTAAATCATGGTTTTATGCTAAGTAGTTTAATTTGCATGAGAAAGACAGAGAGGTTTGTATCAAAACAATGTCACCTCCAGCCTTGCTTCTACTCAAAGGCCAGGTCACTCGACACACAACTGTAAAATGGGCTATTTATAACTATGTGAACTCACTAACTGTTAACTTTTGTTTTCTTTTTTTGTTTAACCACTGTGGTCATTTTCTCGGATGAGATCAAACAGGGCTTAAAAGTTCTTTTAGCACAGACTAGAGGATAGTTATTAGAAAAGTTGTTTTTCTCAGAAAATGAAAAACAAAGGAATGAGCCTTGTGTCCGGGCCGGACATTTGAAGCGGCAATTAGGCGAGGATAACACAAACATGACCTTCAACAACACAACGAGTTTAATGACAACATAGGGATTCGTTTGACATCATGACAACCAGCATTGTAGACCTTTCATCTGTATTACTACCTTTTGACAAGCCTTAAAAACCTAAGAATTATGGCAAACATTAGCCAGTGATGAATCGGAACTGGAAAAGAGACTATCCAGCAACTCACCATATGATGAAAGATGGCATAAGCAAACACAATTCACATCTAAGCGTTCTTTCACGAGCGTTTTCTCCACGTGCCATTGAGAAGAGCAAAAAACTACTGAAGTATTATGGTCTACATGTATGTCATTTCGATGGGAAAACTGGAACCGCAGAACAGACTTAACATTAACCATTTGTTGAGGAATAGCCTCAACACCTTGTATGCAGTCAGTTTACTAAGGAATATTTTATCTATAAAATACAGTAAAATTACATTTTGAAAAATACCTTTCATCACGGGGTGTAAGAATGTGGCTCAACATCAAGCACTACATGCATCCCAATTGTATCACGTTTTATTGTTGGACAAAGCAGAAGCAGTTGCTAAGCTAGGAAATTTGACTCTGATATTCGTATAACATACAAAATGGTCACATTTGGGGCTGGAAAACCAGCGATTCTTGGGCTCTTGTGATTGCTTGTTAGTGTCAGCATGTGACAGTCTTGGATTGTATTCATTGTCAGCCCTGGTGAAAGTGATTTGACTGGGATAAGTCCATTTACTGGGAATTTATTTACCTTCACATGCTGAAGGATCACTGTGACAGTTACCAACCTTCCTTTTTTTTATAGTGGACTGTACCTTAAGTGAAAAATAATAATCAGCAAAGCGACGGTTAAACCAGCTTCATTGAAGTAAAGATACTGTAAGAATGTTTTGTTTTTCATATTTTTTTTACATGCAAATGCCCCAAAATGTGGCTGTTTAGTCCACAGGACAACTGAAGAAACCATAGAATAAACATACAGCCATTTTAGTCTTAGTATATTCCACCAATATCTGCAGTAATCCAGTACAATTGGGTCCCCTGTGCATACATTAATACTAGCAATTTTGGCTATCTAAACAACTGCTATCATATAGATTGTTCTTCTGGTTAGTGATTCAAAATCAGAGCTTGGCTAAAAGCTATCTTGAACCAATCAGGTGGTACATAAACTTGTCTCTTTCACAGGTCCTTTTGGAATTTTTTAAGCCCTGTTTAAGCAAAATAAGGGTTTTAATTTGACTGTAAGTTTTAAATGCTAGCACTAACAAGAAAGGACAACCAAAAATGACAAAATAATGAAAAAACAAAAACAAAAAAACAACAACAACAACAAAAGCAAACAAACTGAATGATAGTGATCAAGCCCTAGCTAGCCATTACACATATTAATTTTACCATGTGCATAATTTTTTATAAAGACACAACAAAACTAAATGCCATACTTGAAGCTTTTTCTGCTGCTTAAGACCCCTTACATAAGATTTAGCACCAGTTGCTTAAGTTTTGGCACCAAATAGTGAAAATGAGTATTAATCTTGAAATATTGAAGGTCGGTTTGGAGGGAGGAAGAATTATTTAATGCAAGAAAAATAGAATAATGAGAGCATTAATATTTTTTTATAAAATCAGGTGAGTAGATCCTGTAAACCGAGGCTTTTTACATGACAATACATGTATGTATAGGGGCAGATCATTTTAACAGCCATTTAATACACTATGATAGTTTCATGACAATACATGTATGTATAGGGACAGATCATTTTAACAGCCATTTAATACACTATGATAGTTACATGACAATACATGTATGTATAGGGACAGATCATTTTAACAGCCATTTAATACACTATGATAGTTTCTTGATGCATTTAACCCAAGCAAAACGATGTCACAATTCCATAATCTTACAAACCATTCTTCTTTATAAATGATATAAGTCAACATGAATTGTACAACACTGTAAAGCTGTTTTGACTTAATTTTCAAGTTAAAAAATATTGGTGGTTGAGCAACGTACTATAATTACTATATATAAGTTAAAGTTTTTAATGAATGCATTCCAAGCTGTAAATAAAAAAAAGATCTAATTTAAAATTATCTTGCCACAATCTAAACTAAATGTTATCAGTGATTTAAAATGGAGTTTAAAGGTGTGATCGTTCTGTTATGGTATTGTATGCAGACCTCATTGCCATTCCTGACTTTGCCACTGGAGCGATGGAAAACTGGGGTCTAATAACCTTTCGTCTGACCTCAATCCTCTATGATGCTAACAAGTCTTCACGCAGAAACAAACAGTGGGTTGCAGTGGTTGTAGCTCATGAACTGGCTCATCAGGTTTTTACTATGGAGTAGATAGATATTATTACATAAATTTACCAATCATGAGGTACTTACTTGGATGCTCTTAATACTTTCATCAATTTGGTTTATGTACAATGTATATTTAAAACATAAGGTACTGATGCTCACTTCTGATTAAATAACGTCGTATCTCATCTTCTGCAAAATTTTTGTTTTTACAAACTGCTGTTCAAAGTGACATTTTTTACTTTGCGCTCAAACAATGAAAGAAGTTTCCTTTGCTTGAATCCTCAGGATGAGTATTACTGGTACTCGTGTAACAAACTTTAATCATTCTTTTTAGTTGAAATCATGCAATGTGGTCATGCACAGTGTGTGTCTACTTGGTTTCTTTTTATAAAGACTTTTAGTAGTTAAATCCATGTCTACGAGAATGAAAAGTGAATATAATATGACTGTGTACTTTTTGACAGTGTGATGAAATTTATGTTGTCGTTATGTATTAAATACATGTTAATGTCACAAAAAAGTATTTGTGTCACTGTGCCTCAGTGAACTGTTACTTTCCAATCTGCAGTGGTTTGGTAATCTTGTTACAATGCAATGGTGGAATGACCTATGGTTGAATGAAGGATTTGCTAGTTTTGTGGAAAACGTTGGAGTGAATTTCACAAACCCAGAATGGAAGATGATGGATCAATTTTACCTTGATAAGTTTCAAACGTCTATGGCTCTTGACCAATTGAGTAATTCACATCCCATCATGGCTGAAGTTAAAGATCCAGCACAGATCAATTCTCTCTTTGATACCATTTCGTATGATAAGGTAAGTGTAGATAATATGTTTCACCATATTTCATTGCTGTCTCTGACACCATTTCTTATGATAACGTAAGCACGGATAAAGTGTTTTACCGTTTTATTTCATTGCTGTCTTTCTCAAGATTGTTCATCTTTTCATTTAGAAGTAAACAGTACATTCCAACAGTTGCAAACTGGGGGTTGGCAGTTTGTCTTTGAGATCAAGTAGTAGAGACTCTATAAATACACTTACGGTCCAGCAGAAATTTTCTTTTGGAGCATAGCTCAAGTTACAGAACCCCAGTATTAATGTGAAGCATACAGTTGTACAAGAACAGTTGTACAACAAAATTCCCATTTGAAGGAACACAATGCAGAACTCCAGCCCGGAACCCATCAGTTTATCACATGTGCAGTGCTGTATGAAATTATAATTATACTAGATATGCTCACATTCCTGGGAACAAGCAATACATTTTACGGTAAACATAAACTCACTTAATGGTTTGTGTGAAAATAGAAGTGACAAGTACATGTATTTTTTGGGCGTGTCAAGTTTGTATTGTATTTCCTTGATTGATGTTGCTGTATTTTTCAAGGGTGCTTCCATAATCAGGATGTTGGAAGATGTTCTTGGAACAAACGTTTTCTTCAATGGACTACAGCATTACCTCAAGACATACAAGTTTAGCAATGCTGAAACAAACGATCTCTGGAACTGCCTCACACAAGCTGTGGCACGTGATAAGGTATTATTATACATTGGTGTCACCAGCTCGATTTTGATTGGCTATAAGCACGCAGCTAATTCTTGCTAGCTCTGTTTCTCTTACGTTATACCTACAGACCATAGTTTTTATATATGTAGAATTGACGTCATATCTACAGACAATAGTTTTATGCATGCAGAAGTGACGTCAACTAATACACTAACCAGCAGTTTGATCAGTTTTGTTATGGCGGAGTCGCCAGTGCAGCTCAGGAATATGCATAATAAAACAATTACTGGATTCGGTTTTCGCATGATAGCGATAATTATCAAGGCCTCAGTTTGTGTTATCCGCCTCAGCCTTCGGCTTCGGCAGATAACACAAACTTTGGCCTTGATAATTATCGCTATCATGCTCAACCTCATCCAATAATTGTTAAATGTCAGTTCAAACTTACAACATTCATACATGTAATGGTGTTTTATTATTTTTTAAGTGAATGATGCATATGAAAGAAATCATATGTGGACTGCGGATATGAAATCAAATGAAGAATGATCGTCGCAGTTGTGATCGCAATTTTTACAATTGCGTAAAGAAGCCTGAAAAAAAATTCAGGACTTCAACGGGGCTTGAACCCGTGACCTCGCGATTCCGGTGCGATGCTCTACCAACTGAGCTATGAAGCCACTGACGTTGGGAGCAGGTCAATTTTGGGTTCATATGTTCCCGTGAAAGATATGTAAGTAAATGATGCATATGAAAGAAATCATATGTGAACTGCGGATATGAAATCAAATGAAGAATGATCGTCGCAGTTTTGATCGCGATTTTTACAATTGCGTAAAGAAGCCTGAGTTCACATATGATTTCCCGCAGTTTACATATGATTTCTTTCATATGTATCATTTACTTACATATCTTTCACGGGAACATATGAACCCAAAATTGACCTGCTCCCAACGTCAGTGGCTTCATAGCTCAGTTGGTAGAGCATCGCACCGGAATCGCGAGGTCACGGGTTCAAGCCCCGTTGAAGTCCTGAATTTTTTTCAGGCTTCTTTGGCAGCAACTGTAAAAAGCCAATGACTAGTACCCGGTATTTCTGTATGTTTTTTTGTGGTACTTATAGTTCCAGTGGTCTACACTCTGTAGTTCGTGTCGTTGGTTGGTGTAAATCCTGTAGTTTTGTAGCTCCTGTAATTGCCGTAATTTAAGCATAGTCCCAGCAATTGATGTTATAGTATTACAGGAGCCGCACATACGTCTTGTACACTAAACACACCTCGTGATCGTGATCGTTCTCGCAAGTGTTATCGTGATTACCATCATCGTTATTATCGTTATTTTCTCATCCGCATCACACGTAGTCATTGTGTGGTGTGTTGATGTTTTATAAATTCTCGTAAGAGCTTCCATGAAAACACTTGTACAAAAAGTACAGGGAGAATATTCATGTTTGTATAGGAGCTCTATGTGAAGATTTGATGCCCTCAGTAATTTACTGGAAAGTGTTTTTTTATTCGTTTCAGGAACCTGCTCACAGAATTGATGTGAAAGAGATGATGGCCACTTGGACCAATCAAATGGGCTTTCCTGTCATCACTATAATAAGAAACGGAGGCCACATCACTGCACACCAACAGCATTTCCTTATTCACCCAGACTCCGCTTCACCATCAAATGCAGCGTAAGTCATCAGTTCTTTGATGGTTTGTTGAGTGATTATTGATTCCTCCGGGCTGTCGAAAAAGTCGTTCCAGAATAAATCGTGATCCCGTTTACTGTAATAAAGTAACAACTTGTGTGTGGTTTATTTGTTGAACAGTTCCTTATTGACCTAATGAGTTTTGGTCTTTTGTTCTTAGACATTTGTTGTCGTGGCACAAGACATGCCATGATAACACTGTATTTTTGTTGCAATAGATGAAGACCGGCTGTATAGAACCTTTTGACTAACGAGACTTCCTTAATATTTGACAGCTCTTCTTGGATAATCCCCCTTACCTTCGTGACACAAGACTCAAGCAAAAGGCACACAATAATGATGAAGACAAGACGTCGAGAATGTAAGATCTTGAGTTGTTCCTTGAGTGAACATGTTTAAAACGAATCTGTAGCTGCACAGCAGTGTTAATAAGGTAAATGTGCACCCCTAAAGACATTCAACAAATGGCGTCAGCGAATCATCGAATTGGGGTCGTGTGTCATGTTGTGTGTATTCTTATGGTGCTTCATCGTGAACAGCCTTCCGTTCATTCTGTCGCAAAATGACTAGAATGAGCAGAGTGTGGCCCACTCGGAATTCGAGTAATGACCAGCTTTACGTTTCAGAATTTTTCTTGGTGATCTCTTTTTCCTCGTTTTCTCATTTCCCTCGGATTAGTCCCAAAAAACCATGGCCATGGTGAGCAACAGCGCCGTGGTAATGTAATCAAGAATACAGGAATAGAGTGAAAAGCATTCTTTGATTCTGTTTATGTTGAGCAGATAATGGGAATCTCCAAAATCGTGCGGCTTTCGGTGTTTGAGAGGATAATATTCAAGAAATTATTTGAAGAAAGCCTGAATTTTTATTCTAAACGATGCATGTGCCTTAAAAATCAACCGTGCTGTGCTGACATATTGTTTGTAGTTCCCTTACCTTCTGGAACAAACGACAGTTCGTGGATCAAGATGAATGCTGGGCAAACTGGTTTCTACCGTGTGAACTATGGTGACGAGAACTGGCGCAAACTTAAAGAACAACTGGATACAAATCACCAGGTAATTTCATCAATGAGATAAATACCAAGGTTTTGTAAAATACTTATATTCTAAAAAGATTTAGAAATGTTAAAGAACAACCTTGGCCGTCGTTGATATTGATATACAAGTGCATGATATTCTTGATTGTAAAATTTGTCTTATAACTGGTGATTAAGTGATTCGAGAAACTCGCACGAGTGACGGCAGACGTAAGTTTTCGTAAGGGCCGGAGTGGCAGTAAGGCGGAATCAACAACCGAGTGATGTTAACGAGAAGAGCTTCTTATGGCTAATAGCCGCTGGCCGCTTGAAGATTACTTCATTCCCATTCCTTTAGATTTTTAAGTCCAAAGTTATGATAAACTTATCTTACTTTGACTAGTTTTATTTTAGTGTCCCACATTAGTGCTGGCAATGCACCTAGAATGACACTTGAATAAGTTAAAGGTACTTACTTATGCCAGCTCTGCTCACAATGTTTGATTCTCCTTGCACATGCGTCCCATATCATAGTCCACTTCCAATACTTTTGTTGTTGTTGTTGTAACCCCCCCCCCCCCCCCCTACCTTTAACATTGTCCTATGGGATACTTACATGTAGTTACTAGGGAATTGTTCATATTAAATTTGTTTAGGCCTTGGGTGCTGCAGATCGTGCAGGCTTGCTGGATGATGCAATGAACCTGGCGAGGTAATTGCCTTCTGTTTACTTCTATCATTAATGATAGCAACAACAAGGCTGTCAGTTTGGAATGCCTTTTAATCATGTAAAAGACATTTTTTAATTTAGCTAACAGCTTGGAGTAAGCATCACTACTACTCCTCGGTTGAGTGGTTCGTTCCATTGATGGGATAACTTGCATTTTTCTTTGATACCCGTCTACACACGGAGGAAGAAAGAGGCAACATTAAGTTAACGGTACACGAGAATGCCTACCATTTCTACAATATACTCAGAAATCCATTTTGAGGAAAAAGAAAGTTGATTGAGCCTGTTTTCGGATGATGCACAACTCTCTCTAGACCTCCCACTTGAAGGTAGAAGAGTTGGCTCATCTGAGGCATCCACTTCTGTCAATACAAGTGGTCATTGTTTTTACTTCCATGTTTCAGGAGTGGCATGTTGAATGATGAGATTGCCTTAGATCTGACTGAATACTTGAGGGATGAGAGGGAATATGTTCCGTGGATGTCAGCACTTCACAACTTGGGTTATTTTGCCAGCCAGTTTTCCACCTACGACTCTACGAAAGGGACAGAGCTTTACACAACCTACAAGGTGATATTGAGGCATAAATTCCAATCAAGTTTGTTGGTGATAGCGGTATGGTGAGATATAGTCCCAAATATGTCATGTCCGATCTTTAGGGCTTGGTTATCCTTACTGGCTTACGACAATGCAGAAGAAAGGGGTTCTCCTTCCGCTGTATGTGGATGGTACAAAATCATTCTTTTTCCTGCTCCACCCCGGTTTATTGTGAGGGCATGAATGCACTGTATGTACATGTGCTACTGTTTTTTACACTTTTCGTCATTTGTTTATATGCGCTTTTTCCTTTTTTTTTTTTTTCAGAAATACATTTGTGACTTGCTTAAAGACGTTGCTCGTGACTTGGGTTGGGAGGAAAGAAAGGAAGATGATCATTTGAAGAGGTAATAAGAGTGATCAACATCAAATTTCTCCTTTAATATCAATGCGTTATAAAGCAGAGTGGTCACGAGAACTGTCATACAAGATGAGCTTGCGTAATATGTTGACAATTTCTCCCTACTACCTCTATAAGAAATGTATAGGGACAGCAAATGAGAATTAAAATTTTGATCTTAGGGTTTAAAGGGTTATTGTTTAAAACTGAAAAATTTGGCGGCGTGATTGTTTGATTAAAGAGCGACAGGCCCTCAAAGTTCACTTGGCTACTTTCCAGTTCGTTGTTGTTAATTTTGTGCACTTGGAGTGTTAATGCTCCTTTGTTTCACTCGTGGCAGATACCTTCGACCTACGGTGCTGCATTTGGTAGCCGAGTGCGAAGAAGTCCTGCCAGGCCCGCACAATTACAAAACCCAAGCTTTGGCTTTATTTGGTGCCTGGCTAACAAGGAACGTGCCGTGAGTATCTCTTGTGACCTGTCCGTATGATAAACAATAATTCCCGGCATAGTAAATCGAACGTTCGAAAATCGAACTCAATCGAACTCAATCGAACTCAATCCGTGGATTGAGTTCGATTGAGTTCGGCAATCGAACGAAATCGAACACCACACTTTCAGTTCGATTTCCGAACAAATCGAATTCAATCGAACAAATCGAACTCAATCGAACTCAATCCGTCTGATTGTGTTCGATTGAGTTCGGAAACCGAACTAAATCGAACACAATTAAATGGATTTCGTCCGATTGGCTCTGGTGAACCTATACAAAGCAAGCCCATAGCAAGCCTGTCAAAGCAAATTTTTGTTGCGTTTTTTTTTACTATTTATTCAATAACACAAACCCCATTTATAAACTGTCCACGGCAGTTAGAGGCCTTTCTCGCCAATTTTCTTTAAAACCTTGAAAACTTCGCCATCCTTGACGTCAAAGCGGCATTCCTGGTAGCCTTTGACCATACATTTGAAGCTTACGATCCACAACTCGTCTGAAGCCATTTCTGCGGAATTTCTTCGTTTACGAAAAACACGTGCGCTACATTCAGGGCTGAAGTAACTCGAGCTTCTAAGATCTGGTAATGGATTTTCAACGTCTGTTTTACATAAATCATGAGTTCGCAAATCGAACGTTCGATTGAGTTCGATTGATTTTTTTTCTTTTCGGTGAGTTCGATTTCGTTCGATTGCCGAACTCAATCGAACTCAATCCACCGATTGAGTTCGATTGATCGATTGGGTTCGATTTACTATGCCGGGAATAATTGGATGATGTTTTTGTGATATCCAGAATCACGGTTGAGGTAAAATTAACTCTTACCGAAACCTTAATTATTCTGGATATCAAAAAAACCAACTCTAGTAATTGTTTTATCATACATTGAACGAAAAAAACAAAAATGATTGTCACGACAGTAAACATGGCAGGCCACTGCACAAAGCGTGCGAACTTGACATAATTATCCTTAGAAGTTATGTACCACGGTCATACGTGACAAGATTACCAGTGACCTTGAGTGCCCTTGACATGGTTATTGTATGATCTGTAACTAGATGCTGTCACATGCACTGATTTCGAAAATCCACTTTACGCTTTTAGCCAATCGGAAACGAGAGAGCGAGTTCAATGTATAATAATTACAGTACTCATCATTTAGCAGTTAGGTGTTGTACAGTTTAGTTACCCCACGCATTGGCATAGACCACTTTCATAATCGCCGCCGATAATATTATTCTTTTGTATCTATGTTAATTAGACTTATTTGCCTCATTTTAGCGCAAAAATTCTTTTGGATTTTGCACGTAGCAGCGAGGTTAGAAAGGCTTATCAGCATTAAAACAAAAGAATATTTTATTTGGCCGCCATTATGAAAGAGGTCTATTGTACCGAGCATACGATTTAGTGGTAACACTGAAAGACCAAGAAACCGGTTGATAAAACATACATTCTAACTGGTTTGTCACTGAGCTGTTATGTAGAACAGATTGTTTTGGCTTGTGCTGCTGACTGGAATGACTATTTAGTTATGACTTAACTACAATATGTAGTCGGGTACTACTCAGTACATTTCTATTGAGCGTGACTGGCGAACTGAGCGGCTGTAGTCGTCAACTGCAATTTCTACCAGTTCTGATCCCAGGTTCACTGTTATGGTTTGTGAGGTTGTCTCTTTTAAGGGTTTGTTGAACATCTCTTCGACTCTTTTAGTTGGGTGGAATGTCAGTGATTGCAGAATAAAAGAATGCAGTCTGTTTTCAATGAGAGTAAAGGAATAAACGAAAGATGGGAGAAGAGTGTGATAAGAGGAAAGATGAGAGAAGAGAGTAAAATGAAAGATGAGAAAGGTGTGTGTGTAGCAGTATTGCAAGAAGAGGGTGGGCTGGCTTTCATGTGAATATAGCTTATGTTTGTTTAGGCGTCACAACACCTTGATTCCTTGTTTTCACCTTTTTACCTTAGAATCCTTCCCAACTTACGTAACGTTGTTTACTCCATTGGGATTAAATATGCTAATCTTACAACATGGAACGAAGTGTTCAGCAGATACAAGAGCGAGACAGTACCATCTGA
>OX419336.1:43743867-43773867 GCA_948470475.1 Galaxea fascicularis | reverse complement strand
GGGTTCAAATCCCGCTCTGGCCACTAGCTGGTGTTGTTCTGCGTAAGTGCCTGGTTCAACTCCTCGGTCATCCTTGAAAATAGTCAACTGGTCTGCCTCCCGCCAGTTGGGATTCTTATCATGTCATGTTTATTTGAATTATTTGTTTCTTGGGATTTAAGTGGAGTGCCTGTAAACTAGCTTGGATAGCTAAGTGCACTTTCACTATAAACACAGTGAACACAGTAATGATTAGAGTCAGGGAACTTCCAAGCCCACTTCTAAGAGCGGAAAATTTGCTGCTGTCTGACTTAACTTTCAGAGTGCTAGCGAACAAATGTATTTACACAAGGAATGTAGTTGGGCTATGAAGAATACATTTTCCTGAATCCGCGACCCGCGACAATTAGACACTCATTTAAATCGTGTAAGCGATTTGACGTCAGTTATACCAGATTTGGTACCAATTTCAGCTGTTCTTGATAAAACTAGTTCCCGTTATAATCGTACTTGGATGCCTGTGGATTTGATACCGTAGGGTTCCCGTTGTGTGATCGTGGTTTCGCGTAGCCTGCGTAGCATGGCGGTTTTGTCGAGCCGGGCGCACGAGCGGCGAAGCTGCGAGAAAAATAAAAACCGCCTGTCCGGATTCGAGGGGTTTTTGACTGCCGCCCCCTTCACCTCATTTTGACACCCAGGGTTACAACTTGTCTGGTTTCAATTTCCCCAGCCAATCATAGCCTTGATAGTAATATGAAACTTTGCGCGAAAGTGTGGCGCGTTTGGCAAGAAATCAAAACAAATCCTCATGCTCTTTCGTCTTTTTCGATGGCTACGAAGGGCGATACGCCGAAAAAGCCTGCCAATGTTCAACGGGCTATTTCAAGCGTCAATGATAATTGTAGATTGTGTTGTTGTCCGCTAAAAAGATTAAATACGGAGAATTAAAAAAATCGTATATTTCAACGCAAAACATTTTCAAGGTCTCGAAGCGCGAAGGATGCATACAAGGTCTGACTTTGGCAGAACTCTGTTCACATATTGGACTGGAAATTGAAAAATCAGACACGTTCTCTGATCGAGTATGTCATGCCTGTGGTAGGAAAATACGGAACGCATTTGATTTCTATACCTTCATCGCCTCAAACTTGAAAAGAGAGAAGGATAACTCGGCTGTGATGGAAGTTGATGACCATTCTGGTAGATTCAAGCGGCTTTTGCCAACAACCATTTCTCACCTTTTTCCTGTCCAAGCTTCAACTGTGTGTGATTCGTCGACCACAATCGCCGACACGGCTCGATGTACAGCACTGTCTTCTTTTAAAGCGGCAAGGAATGCCTTTTCTAACACCGTCTCAGCGGAGCAATAGAGAAATTGACAAGTGGACTCTCTCAAACCACATTCAGTGCTTCCGTCGTAAGTTCCATTGCCGTGCAGTTCAGCGACATCATTTCGGAAATCTGGTCGTCTATAATACTTTTCAACGGGGCAATGACAATCACACACGTTTTCGATGAAGAGATTTCTTCTTTGGCAAGAGCTAAAACAGTATAGATCATTCTCTTGCCAAAACCTGTTGGCAAAATTGCCATGACATCTCTCCCATTAAGAAGATTGTTAATGGCCGTTTCCTGCTCTGGCTTCAAGACAACTGCACTATTTTCCCGACGAATATTCAAGAGCGACAACGCTCTAGTTAATGCCATACTTTGACTTTGTTTGGACGTGAAGATTTGTTCAGTCTCTCGAAACTCTCCCAAGGGAAATTACCAAAGTATTTGATTGACGGGCGAGCATTCTGAACCAATCGGAACGATCCGTACGCTGGCATACGGAGCGACTCAAAAAAGCCCCCCGTCCGTGCAGGCGGTTTTTCAGCTTCTCCCGCCCCAATCTCCTTGCGGTTTTTCTGCCCTCGCCCGCCTTTATTACTTAGCAACCAAAACCGCCATGCTACGCAGGCTAGGTTTCGCGAGGAGTATGGGGTGGAGGGGTGGAGTTGATTTCACGTAGGATGTTTTGGAGGGAGTCTCAATGCTTATTGTCCAGATTGAAAGCGGACAAAGAATTAATGATTAAAGATTGATATATTTCTGGCAAGAGTGGAACGGTCAATAACCGATTTCCTGTTTTTTTTTTTTTTCAGTTCGTTGTGATATAATTCAAATTTAGTACATCAGGTAGCACTGAAAAGCCTAACCTGCGATCAGGCGTTTTTTTTTTTTAAGGGCGGACGAGGCGAGAGGAAAAAAAAACAAAAACGCCTGATACATTTGTTTAACATGCCGCCAGCAGCCCTCTAATTTAAATAAACAAACGTCAGCTCTACCTGTCAAGGTAATGGGCCATTTAGCATTTCCCGGAAGTCAGCCGCTCCGCGTACATTGCCAATCAGAATGGAGTTTTTCAGAGGTATTGTTTCTAAGCCAATCAGAAAAAAGTCCAGAATCTGGCATTTTTATCCGTCAGAGACATAAAGGGATAATAGGGAGAGGGCATGATCTCAGGCTATGAAAAGCCTGATCAAGCCACCTCAAAATAAGGTGATTAAAGAGAGAAACAAAATATTGATTTCGGGTTAGTTTTAGGCAACTCATAAAGCTTTCTAACAACCCACCTGAACCCTGCATGTTCCATCCTCAGAGTACAAGAAAGTACTCTTACTGTCGAGGGAGGGTTCAAACAAAGTAAGCTAAGAAACTGCAAGTGACTGAACCTTTGGTTCACAACAGCCAGTGGCTTTTTCTTTCCGAACAGCCGCGTCCTTGAAAAGCTGGAGTTTATGAGGTCCCTATACTGCTGTGTTGTTAGGTACTACTAATAATAATATTTAATATTTATATTGCGCATTTTCTATAAGAATAATCAAATGTGCATGACAGACATAATAAATCTAAAAAATAAAAATTAAAAAAAACCCTATTTACAATTACTATGGAATCAAAAAAACGAAAACTACACTATTTACAATTAGAAAAGTAATTTACAGAAAAACTGCAGCAATGTAAATATAAAATAATTGCACTAACAAAATGCCTTGCTGAATAAAAACGTCTTAAGTTTCTGTTTAAAATCTCTTGTGGAGCAGGCAGATCTAATGACTACGGGAAGACTGTTCCAAAGCCGTGGCGCTGTCGCCATGAAGGATCGATCCCCCATGGTAACTTTTGTAAAACGCTTTGGGGTGCTCAGAAGAATTCCCTTGTTATTTCGTCGTAAATCATAACGGAATGACGGTAAGACGGAATTGAAATCAATTAGAATTTGGGAACTGAGCCCTGGAGTACTTTAAAGGTGATCAAAAGGATTTTGAACTCGACACGTAGTCGTAGGTACTGGCATTTTGCAAGGAGTATCGTCAAGTTCAGATGGGAATTGAACAGATACACGCCAATATTTTGTGGCTCAGAAACCACGAAGAAAAAATGGCGGGCCTAGTTAACAGAACGCCTGAAAAATTCAAATTTAATCAAAATCGTTTAAAAGATCAACTGAAATTGTACAAGGGATCCAATATTAACACAAAGATCCATCTCACTAGCGGCATTACTAAGTATTGATTTCTATTGACTGCAAAAAATAACTATAATAAAAGTGATTATTTTTGCTTTTGTCTCGTTGTTGTAAATCTTACTTAACAGTTTTAATGATTTCAGTATTCATTATGGCTGCTGCATTAGAAAAAGGTAAGAATTAATTGACTTCCTATGAATTACTTGTTGGTCGACAAATTAAGGTATCAAGTATTAAGTATGGAATAAGGTCATTTCTACTCATTACTCTCTCTGTCTCTCTCTCAAGTTGACTAGAAAAATTCATCACATTCACACTTGAAAACCTCTGGTGATATTAAAAGGAAATAGTCCCATCGTATTTGCTCGCACAGATAATTTGTGAGCTAATTTCACTGAGGAGAAAGCAAAACATCAGATATTAATCTAGAATCAGAAATTCATCTCTTTGCAACACCTTTTTTGAAATGGTTTTATTTCTGTTTGGCAAATCTCAAACGAAAAGTAAATTTTGGTTATGCACGATAAGGCTTTGCAAGCGCTGATAAGACAAAAATATATAATAATATAATAATAGTCGGGTTTAACAGTGGACTTCCACGCAGTGGCTCTTATCGTCCCCTGTATCTGCATCAAATTGGAATTTGTCTCCACGTGTGGAGCTGCCACTTGCTCTGTATGCGCCAGTGGGCCTTTGGTCTTGATGATAACATGACGTCACGGATCACTCCGCCCCAAGCCTTTGCTCTTGCTGGAACATTTGCGGCTTTGAGTAATGCCGGACGTTCGCTCGGGAAAAAAGTGGCTCGGCGAAACGCTGACCTAGGATTTTCGAACTCAAACTTTGAAAAGCGGACGACAAATCAAACACTCGATTTCGTTTGAATATCCATTCACTTTAACTTCCTCCTAGCTTAAATGATTTTGATGCTTCCAGGATTGCTGGTATACCAACTGCTTGTAACATCCCATCTATTCACTGCTTCAAGAGGCACTTATGAATCGTATTAATCTGATCCATATGAGTACTATTTTCCGTCTTTCGTGGAAATTCAGATTGATCCGAAAGATTTGTTGCTGTACACTTACTCCGATGAAACAATTACAGTATAAACAAGCTGCGTACACAAGTGATTATAGGTATTCCTGTTGTGGAGATTTGGGCATTAATTTCAAACTACCAGCGTTAATGATCACTGTAATTAACCACAATTTCTGTGCGAATTGTAGAGAGAATACGATGCCAGCGTGAAACGTGTCTCTAACTGCACAGGGGTTTCTGTAAGATTTGTGACTGTTGGGAAGGCTTATTATTTTTTGTTAGAGGATTTAGCAACAATAATTCTAAAAAGCTTCAACCTACATACAAAAAACGCGACATTGAATTTTCAATTCAGGGCTGGATTATCTCCTTCCTTAAATCTAAGTTTTTTTCCTGGTCATAAACCTTACAAATATACCTGTGTATTCAGGAGACATGCTCCCCCCACCCCCTTAAAAAAAAAACAAAAACAAAAAAAAAAAACATACAAACAAACTCCAGTTTCTCTTGAGCGATTCCACAGTACGTTGGACGCATACTCGCTAGCAAAAAGAATGCACCTTCTTTAAGGAATCATCAAAGTAAGGGGATTTAGACGCGTTTCACGCATGACATTACCGCTGAAATGGCATAAATATTACTTGTGCAAAGAACATTTGAGGCTAAGCTTCTTCCAGTTATTGGTGTGTGCGTATGACTCTAGGTACTTATATTAGATAACTATGAAGTGGTGAGAAGATCTGGTCGCGGTAGGCTAGCTTGTGAGGTGTGGTCGTAGTCTTTTCGCCGCTGTCCAGACTTCTTTCGCGACATTCATCGCATCTTCATGCTCACCATTTTCAACCTTGAAGGATCCACATATTTTCACTTCAGTGAAGGCCCTTGGATTGTTCAGGAATCTGGAACCTTTGACATCGTACTTTTGGATCTCTTTTACTTGAATAACGAAATTTTTACTGTCGTTTACTTCATAAATTGACGTTTTTTCATGACGCACGAAAGCCACGTTCTTCTGCAACTCTTTCACCAGCTCCAGCCCAGAAGCCCCTTTTCTGATGGCAGATTTAAACCTGTCATAATTTGCAGATGTCATTACTTCCTCTTTCTCCTCTTCGTTTATCAGTCTCCGCTCTGAACAGACTGTAATGCGAAAATCAATATCACGTGACTTTGCGTTGACCGCCCGAGGAGCTTTAACATCGGCAACAACCCAGTTGATCGGTGGAATTTCTGTGTCGCGGAGGTTCAAGTTTTCATCGTACACAATGGTCAGGGTGTGGTTCTTACCTGCCTTTATCCCCAGTTTGTACGTCTCTGTGGTTGACGTACAAACGCTGCCGAAAAAGGCCGTCGACCAGCCAGCAGCCGTGCCTGAAAACGGTATAAACTTGTGTTTTATCTTCCCTTGCTTTTTTGCCTGACCAGACTGGTTTCTTGGGTCAGCGCTCTCACTTAGGATAGCCTCAACAAATTCAACGGTTGGGGAGAGAAGATGTGCATTTTCCGCATAGATACTACCAAATTCTGCTTTGACCTTTAGGGTATCAGAGCCGTGAATGTAAGGCAAATACTCTCTATGGAAAACCTTGAGCTGGGATGAGAGCGTTTGTTGGAACTTCATTTCTGCTTTGTCTTCACCAACAGAAAGCCCGCCAAGCAGCGCACTTGTACTATCCAAATTCACAGCATAGTCACCTTTTTTCAAGGTCTTCCAGGTAACGCGGTCTCCTGGGCCGGTCTGATTCAAAAATAAAAATCGAGTTCCACCACTCACGGTGTGGTCATAGACGTAAGCTTGACAGGTGGCTTCTAGCTTCTCCAGCTCCTTTTGAACGGTGCGCAGTGTTAGGTAGTTCCCTGTTGCCTCAAGGATGTAACCAGCAGATCTCTGAGCTAAAAGGAGAAAACGGGAAACGAGAAATACAAGTCAGAACAATTTTAAAGCTTGTAACAAAAACATTTGGCTCATGGGATTTAGCAGATGATACATCGAACATAAAGAACTCGTCAGAGTAATGTCAAAAAATCAGAAGAGGCCAAATCGTTAAAACCACGGTGTCTTGTTTTAGTTTAAGAAACTGCGAAATAAAATTACCAGGTCGTATTGTGATCTTTGATGACGTCACATTGGACAGTTTTACTTGAACGTATTCCTCGGCAAATCGAAGCGCGCCCCAGGTCGTGTTAGGAAGAGTCAGCGTTTCCGTCAGTTCACGCGTGCTCTCTGTGCTGGTTGACGCAGTGAAATTATCCAGACCACAGCACTGCGCAAGCTCGTGAAATGCATGAAGTGCTGCATCCGAGAACCGACCGCTATTTTCTGATGACAAGTCAGGACAAAGCTTCTCTTTGCTTTTCACTGGATTTTCAATAAATTGTATATGAAGGGGGTCATCTTCCGCTACTGTGCTGTAGTGTTCAAAGAACTTGATCAGCACGTGACCTGGAGTGGCGTCATCTCTAAAACCTCGCAACTGACCACGATCACCCTCACCCAAGACAACACGGTTCCACAGATCCTCGATCTCAGTTTGTTTAGCTTTGGACAGTGATCCGAGGAGACTGGAACCGAAGGTCTGAATCTCATCAATTCCAAGCTAAAAGAGACAAGCGATTTAGGTAGAACTTAAAAGGAGCGATTGCTATGTTTACGGTACAACGGATGGTAGTGATATCCTACACTTATTTGGTGTATGCGTCGGACTGATGAGCCATATTGGAGGATTGACGAAATGTCTTACGTATTTTTAGTTTCATAGATGTTTGAATAAAGTTCTGAAAAAATTAAAAGATAAACTTGCCTCGTTGATAAAGCGAGATTTTTCACAAAATGCAACAAAGAGTGTGGCCAGTTCTTCGTCTGTTAGGAAGGAGTTTTTGTAGCTACCAATAATATGTCTGCGGTGCCCCCAGTGCATTATTATAAGCAACAGGTGGAGAAGACGAGGACAACGCTGAATATGAAGACCGACATAGGCACTTTTCAGCATTTTGTTGGGATCCGCTGTGATGTAGTACTTCTGTCTCAGTAGATCTGGTGAACGAGAAGAGGAATTTATAATGATTCATTTTTTCATTGAGAGAGTTATTGCGGCTGCTTTTGTTTCTTGGGTAACGACAGAATTGGGGTACGTTCAGGTCAGTAAAGGAGTAACTCCTGAAACCAAAGTTTTTTTGATATCCTTGAAAAATTTCACTTATTCAATGCCATCAAAATGCCATCATCAGTTTTCAGTGCGGAATTCGATAAATATCTGAGATTGTTTGGTACTACTTGGCTAAAATAAGATTTTGATGTCCTGAGTTTTCGACTCTACACTCTCCTGAAGTTTGATACAAAAAATACTCACATAAACCTCCATAAAAGAGGCCATAACCTTTAATCTGGACCAAAATAATAATAAAAAAAAATAAACAAAGAACAACACCGTTTATTGTGTAAACGAGCCGGCCTTTAAAAATGTTCCTCTCCAGTGAGATTTCATTTTGTGAATGACTGTGCGGAAGACCAATTCCCTGCTTGATATTTTCGGGTGTCGCTTATCTCCTCATGTTCAAGAGTCAGTTCCGTATTGACAAGCATGAGGTAAGCGTTTTCTTACGTCAGTAGTGACAACCCTCAATGAACCGATATGCTTAATGATAAGTTAGCTCGACTGGCACTGACAACTATCGGGCTCTTCCAGCCATTCTCCTTGTTTATAATAAGAGCGGTGAAAAACAAAATCTTGAGTTGATTTAATACGCGATAGGATTAAGGAAAATCTTGCAGTGGGACGAGTTAGAATTAAATATAAATCAAGCAAATGCTGAACAGTAACACTTTACCGATTTTAACCGAAAATGCTATCTCCAAATAAAGACTTACAAACTAAATTAGGCATTCCAGCAAGATGCAGTACTTGGCATCCAGCAACACTGCAGTTTAGCTTTCATGCTTACCTCGATAGCGTTCGAAGTGCAGGATGGGTGGACGCCTCTGAATTCTTGCGTTGCCATCGCGCTGCAGTAAACTGCCCAAAGTCTGCAAGGCCTGGTACTGCTCATGCTCAGTAGCGCTCCATTTGAAATGGACGTAAATCTCAATACGGTTTTGCTCTTTTCGATCATCACCAACCGAGGTACCGGTCAGCGACGCTCCGCACAACGACAGCGGCGGTGCACGGCCTTCCCCATAAAGGCGACTCAGGATACTTTGCAGCTTGTTTCGTTCCTCCATCCGCAACTCCCGGTCATCTATCATATTTGACTGATGAGAACTTTCAAAAAAGTAGGCTGCTTGGTCACTGATGAGGTCGCCGATTGCACTCAGAGTATGCTGTTGCTGAATTCCGCTCTTTTTCCTCTCTTTCTGTTTCTCAGCTTTGATTTTCGCCAGGATGCGATCAACAACCCATGGAAAGCTAAGCAGCTTGACTTTGCCCCTCGCCTCACTTGCTTGGTTGTCTCCTTGCAACCTAGTTGTTGATCCTGATACATGGTCCAAAGTCGCATTTTCTTCGTCATCCTTCGCTGCGTAAGTTGCCATGTACCAAGCTGATGCTTTCATCAGCACTTCCTCGCTGAAGGTGCCGTTTTCTTCAAACTCTTCCATTACTTCTTCTTCGCCACCGAATTCTTCGTAGAAATCCTGTCGTGTTTTAGTGCGTAGAGAGGCAAGGCTTGCTTGTATCATCTGCGCAACTTCAAACTTCTCATCTGTTTTTGCCGCAAGTCGAGTGCTTACTCTAACCAGGCAGCCAGTTATCACTTCCCCTTCGTTTTTCAAGCCATATAAGGACATAAGCCCCTCCAGCTTGGTGTTGTAGTGATTTCTCGCTGCTTTAGCGTCATCAAGGTACTGTTCGTAACCCGGTACGATGAGATCTTCGTCAACCTTGATCTGGGCTTGAGAGCCATCACCTGAGAAGCGTTGGGCAAGATCTAGTGACTGGCACTTACGGAAGAGTTTTCCCAAGATCTTCTTGGAACTAAAATGTTAATAAAAAATTGAGAATAGTAAGAGATAAAAAAAGAGAGATGTGTTAGTTGTTCATGAGGTTGCTTTCAAAGGTGTTGGGTAACGTTTCCCCAAACAACAGCTTTTTGCTCTTTCACATTAATAAAAAAAGAAAATGTCAAATAAAGCCTAAGGGCAAAGAATAACGATAATTGTATAACACGAATTATGTACAATCGAAGTGGAAAGTGTTTGCGACAATATCACTCACCAAATTATTTGCTGTTTTACTGTCTGTGCAAAAATCAGCGTACCGCGCAACGCGTTTTGTGTGAGCAGGTCCTTTGACACGTTTTTTTTACCTTTTGTTTGTCGTACGCGGCAAACAAAACTCTGTTTAATTCACATCGAGTGCTGTCTGTCTTTATTATATCGCTCTCAATACTGTCAATAGCCTAGGATGCAGTAGGTAAGGCATAGACAACACTCTTCAAGTTTATTAACCAGAATTTAATCTATTTTTATGTGGCTGTTGTTAAATTGTTCCAGGGCTTTGGCACAGCTCCACTTGAGCACGGGTACCGAATAATCACAACGGTCATTTTGAAATCCAGTTAAAACAAGAACTAAATGCTAACCAGTTATGTAAGAGTACCTTAACTACCAGTAATCGCATATCTAAATTGTAGTTTAGTTGTTCCATCTCTGATATCCAGTTTTTGTTTTGTCGCATTAAGTATGTGACTTAACTCTGTGTTCAGATGATCGCAAAGTTATCAATGTTAAAACCGCTACATTTGACATTAATGAACAATGCTTGGGTGACTTACTGGTATCGGGGTTTGCCGGGTTTCATCATGAAGTCTGGGTACTGGTCAGGTCTGAGTTCCCTGGGAAGAGACGGACACTTGCCGGTCTTTGGAAAATCTACTGCGTCGGAATGCATGTGAGCTAACTTGATACAGTCATCGGAAAATACGCCTGAAATGATATCAATGATAAAAAACAATGATTGGAAATTCAGAAGCAATTTTCTCAGTAACTGTAGCGCAACTGTGCTGCACCGGTGAAAAGGAAGAGAGTTACTTGTGTGAAGCCGGCGAAGAAAAGCCGGCGCGAGACATGCACTCGTCAAGCGTGTTCTAGCGAGTCATTTCCTTCGCTACTCCACAATATTAAGTGGCTGGACCAGGCATCAGCAGTATTACCAGAAGCCGAAAACTATGATTGACCAAGGGCCCTTTTCAGTTGTACTCTTACTGAGTTTTGTTGTTGGCGGTGACTGGGAAAAGGAGCTAGAATAATCACATGCTGAACTTATCTTTTGTGTAGACGTTTCCGAGAACGAGGCAACTGACAAAACGTTTTCCGAAATTAAGCAAAGACGATCTAGTTAAAAGAAATTGATCGCAACGCCAAGTTCAAAGGCCTGAAATACAAAGTAGTTTTTAAAGATTTTTTTATGTAGAAACACGATAAAAATTCTAACAATACATTTTCATTCATGATCTTCATTCATTTCTTCCAGAAGTATTTCAATTTCCTAGACTTTTTTTTACAGTAAACGTTTCGCAAGCGACAAAAGCCTTGCCCTCCTCCATCTTAATACTACTTAGGTTGCAAGAATTTGTGTAGGAAATCGCACGACCTCGAGTACAATTCGGGATTAATAGGTACGAGTGATTTTGAGAGTTCTCAAAATTGCACTCGCCTAAAGGCTCGTGCAATTTGAGAACTTTCAAAATCATGAGTATCTATTAATCCCGAATTGTACGAGAAGGTCGCGCGATTTTTTATTTATAGTACATTCAACAAAATTACGAACTTACGCGCCATTGTCATGGAAACTTAATAGGTACTCCTACGGAGTACTATTTGGGATTAATTGTACTGCTCTCGACCAATCAAAATTGAGTAATTTTGTTGAAGGTACTATAATTGTATAAATTATAATTGTCTCTCTAAACTGGTAAATAGATAAATAAATAATGTAGAAGTTGCCTCTTGGCGACTGCTATGCTCTTGGAGCATAGCTACAGCCAGTTGGAACAGTCTGCATGCTGGTTTCTGCTGCGGGAGCAAAACCGGAGTGCTCGGAGAGAAACTCAAGGAGCAGAGTTGAGAGCCCGCACAAACTCATTCCAGACATGGCAAACTCCATGAAGGATTTGAACCCGGGCCACATTTGTGTCAGGCGAGTGCTCTCACCCCTAAGCCATACCTGCTCCCCCTGAACTTTAACTCTACTCTTACTGTTGAAAAATTTTACCAATGAGCGCATAAAATATGTTGAAAGTAGTTACAATAATGAAGTTGAGTCTTACCTTCCTCGTCATTGTCCGCATGAACCAAGTGAGCATTTGCAATGATGCCAAGTTGATCGTTTTTTATGTAATCAGACACAAACTTTATCATGTCGGATACTTCCACTGGTCTGTCCAGATTTATTTTTTCCGGAGCAGTGAAATCCATGGGGTCTTCATTTTCTCGACGGGGCATCAGTTTTTCGTACCACGTGACAAAGTACTTATCTCCGTCGAGGTCGGAGCCGGACATTTCATCTGGGTGTGGCCGAGGACCCTTGGAGGGAAAAACAACGCAATCCACCAAGTGGTGCAGGGCTTCAACATCAACAGCATCAAAAGTGCGCATGTCACCTAGAAGACAAGGGAATAGGTGAGCAAACATGGAAGACACAATGAGGGCACTGAAAAGGGCTCTGAGTTTACGGCTGCGAAATTATGTTCGTATTGTACATTAAATCTCAAAAAATGTCTATATTGTGGCTTTTTCGCTAAAAAATTATTAAAATTTAAGAGCCATACGAATGACTTAAAATTATCTTGCTTGTGTTCCCAGGCAGCCCAAGCAAAAATTACAGAGGATTGAGTCAAGCTGTAGGTGTTTCTACAAGCCGTTAATAGGTATTGTCGGACGGCTGTCGGCGTACGGATATGGCGAAGCAAATATGGTCGAATTTAGGGCTGGAAAACCAGCTATTTTCGAGCTTTTGCGGTAGAATTTGGAGCCGGCGTGCAATGAACATGGAGTTTATTTGTCCTCGGTTGGTTTTTCCTGTCTCCGGCCTTCTTTTCTTTGATAGTGGACAGTACTTCAGGTGGAAAAAATCGACAAAATGGCCTTTAAACCAGCCAGGACACACCATGGGACATTAGAGTGAAGGTAAGAATACTTTATTTCGCATTATTTTCAGTTTTTCCTCAGTAACGCCGTCCGACAATAATGTCTATAAACGGCTTGTAGAAACACCTACAACTTGACTCAATCCCCTGTAACTTTCGCGTGCAAATGTCACGTAAAGTACGCTGGGCTGCCTGTGATGTGTCCAATGCAAAACAAAGAGAAACTGAAGATATGGTGAAAAGCGCTGAGATTCAATCAGTGGGGATACGTCAAATATACGCATTATATTACGCATTATAATACGCAGTTCATATATTATTTCTTTCATATGCATCATTCATTCCCTTACATATCTTTCACGGGAACGTATGAACCCAAAATTGACCTGCTCCCAACGTCAGTGGCATCATAGCTCAGTTGGTAGAGCATCACACCGGAATCGCGAGGTCACGGGTTCAATCCCCGTTGTAGTCCTGAATTTTTTTCAGGCTTCTTTACGCACTTGTAAAAATTGCGATCACAACTGCGACGATCATTCTTCATTTGATTTCATATCCACAGTTCACATATGATTTCTTTCATATGTATCATTCATTCAGTGGGGATATATGTTGTCACTGGCAAAAAATAGACCATTAGAAAGTTAAATATTGAATGAGAAAATAAAAGTTCTGCAAGTGGTTAAGTATACCTTTACGTTCGTTGCGACCGTGTGTTCAAACTAACCTGGGTGAAAGCAAGGGTTCTTACTAATAACCACTTTCCCTTCAAGAGTTATTAATTCCTTCCCTGGTTCACTGACAAGTTTTGAGTAACGAACAAAAACTTGGCCATATTCCAGAGAACCCGTTTCATCCATCACGCCCATTAACAGTCGCCCATGGGTTTCTGGGATAGCAATACGGGCTCTTCGTAATAAGTCACCCAATCGGCTCTTGTAGATTGCCAGCAGCATTGAGCGAAAAAAGGGTTCTACTGTGACGTTAACACCACTGCGTGACAAGGCTTGGACTTTCAAACCCCCGGGGATGGTTGCGCGACGAAGATTTTCCAAGGCTACTGTTTCAAAAAGAAGCATCAACGCCAGACTACGAAGCATTTTATCCTGCAAACTGATAAATGAATCGTCAGGAACACCGAGGCCACTCAAAAGGATAACACACTGACGATTCAGATAGAGAAGGTCTAAAAATAAAAAACAAAACACACAATATCAACCACGTTGGCAGGCCAAACACAACAATGAAAAAAGCCAAACATTTTTATGAAAGAAAGCAGAACGGGGCATAAGACTCAAGATGTGAATTTCTTGTAAATAACAAACAGAAGCAGCATATTAATTGTAGCAACAAAGTGCAATAGTCCTGCTAAATGTCATCGACTTATTTGTTCTGGGTAATATGCTAGTCGCTTGGCAACGGGCGAAAGGACAACTGAAAAGAAATCAGAGTCCCAGGAATCGAACCTACAACCTCCGTAACACCGGTCGGATGCTCTAACCACTGAGCTACAGGAACCCCTGGTGAGCTAGGTTGTAAATGTAAATGTAAATCAGACATGATAATGATTATAAATGATGGTAATGGTGTAATATGCCCGTGAGAATGATGATATGCTAGTTGCTTGGCAACGGGCGAAAGGACAACTGAAAAGAAATCAGAGTCCCAGGAATCGAACCTACAACCTCCGTAACACCGGTCGGATGCTCTAACCACTGAGCTACAGGAACCCCTGGTGAGCTAGGTTGTTTATCTAGGTTCTTATAAAAAGTGTCCCACTGTGGTCTGCGGGCTCGACAATGTAAATGTAAATCAGACATGATAATGATTGTTCTGGGTAGTTGGCTAACTTACCGGAAAAAAACCACTCATACCCGAGAAGCGAGTGATTTTTCTGGACGCTTTTGTTTTTGTTTATATGTCCACAATACACCTTTTTATACCCAAAGAGACTCACTTGGTTTCGTTGCCTCGCAGATCTCCAGAGCAGGATGACTTGAGTCGAATTTGTTCATGCTTTTGCGATATTGAAGTATTTCTTGCGTATCTCCGTGTGGAAGACTGGGATCTACTGCCAGCATCCCTTTACAGCCCTGGAAGCGAATCTGAAAAGCTGATGGGATCAGATTCATATCGAGGCTGTCTGCAACCTGAATAAATGAGTTAAAAGTGAAGGAATTAAATTTCTCTCGATCTCTTTTAAACAACAACCACGAATACATATTTTGTCTTGGACAAAAGTGTACAATTTTACACACATTTACAAACAAAGTGGAATAGAAAATTAAGTCACAGTGCATTCTTTGTTATAGAAAAAGCGTTTCAATCGAGATGATTGTTGAAATTTTATGCGGAAAATTAAAAACACTTATTCTGGTCAATGCCACTTACTTTTCTGGCTAAGGCACGGCTAATTTTTCCAACTCCATCGCTAAACGTATACGTCCCAGTTCTAAAGTTACCGCAGCACTTGAAGTATACGTCTCTGTACTCCACTTCCACATCTGGAATCTCTTTCACTGTGGACCCCTCTTCAATAGTGACAGTAACTGCCTCCTTTGTGGAGGAAAAACATTGGCCCATCCGAGACACGTAAGTTGCGACACACGTGATTCCGTTCAATTTGCCCAGCGATTCTCTTATGTCAGCGGCTCTTTGCTCTCCGTCAGTCGCATATAACCATGCACCATGATCACGCAACTGGCTGTTGGAACAAGCTAAGAACTCAAATTCGCGGCCACCAATTTTGATGTTGTTTGAAAGAAGGTTTACCACACGCTCTTCTAACACGTATTTCAAACCTTCTGGGTATGTTGACGCCAGCTTGGAAAAATTTTCCTCTCGGAATGCTATTCGCATGGCCTCTTTGTGCCCATATTCTCTGATCACACGATTCTCTGCGACCAGTTCTGGAGCCACAAGAAAGTCTTGGGTTGGGGTGATGATAAGGCGGGGAACATAAACGTAGTGTTTGGGCATCTCAAACTCAAATGCGGTCAGATGCTTCATTTCTCCATGCAATAGACTTTCCAGAAAGTGCTCGATTGGACAGAATCGGTCAGTTTCTACAAAGCCCACCAGTCGGTACAACGTGCTGCAGACTCTCTCAGGGGGAACAAGTTTTCCATCTAGAAGCGATTCATACCTATCGGTTGCCTTTCGTAACAGATCGTAAAACCTTCGGGAAATACGATCACGTATTTTGTAGCCACGTGACAGCAGGCATTCTAAGGCGTAGGTGATCCTGTAATCAGAGAACTTTGGTTTCATGGGTATTTCTGTAAGCCCTCGTGGCGGTTTTGTCTTCAGAGACCCAAAGTAGACAGAAAAACCTGTAGAAAAATATAGACTCTGACCTTTTTTGATTTTATCTACTATGCGAAGTAAAAACCCTGACCATCACACTTTGACGACGATTGGTCTGTTTGATTACAGTTTAGTCAGTCTTGGGTCATTGTTTGGTCAGCTACGAAAAGCAGACCCGCCTATAAAAATACTGTCGAAAGAAAGTTGATAACGATCTCTACAACTGGCAAAAATGTTTCCTTTAGACATCCTTTGGACATCAACAAATTAAAGCAATCAGTAAAACCCAAATAACATAACCACAAATACTACGATCATCTGCGCCTTGTTTACTTGGATGCATATTTCTACTTGCTGAACGGAAGATGATTTTTTGCGGTGTACAGTTGGCAATGATTTTGAACATTGAAGAAAATATCTGCAAAAAATCCTACTTAAGATAAAGTATACTTATGAGAGGTATTATCTCCTATATCAAGGTTTTTAATATATTTGTTTATACCTTTCTGTGAAAGGCGCGCCATAAGACCGAGAGGGGAGTCTACATCATTTTCTTCCGGTCCATACAGTCGGAAGCTCAAACACAACACTGAACTGGAGCCCAGCACTTCTCGGTTGCATCCAAGAAAACTTGTTAGGCGGTCATAATTGGTGTGCTCGTTGATTTGTATTTCTAAAGATAAAAAAAATTAAAGCGTTAAAGAGTCTTAAACGTTCGGTTAAAAAGTGGGGAAAATCTAACCGAAATACCAGCTTTTTATAATTGGATAACAAACAGTTGAGAGTGTTATGGAAAACAAAATTTATTAGAAGTAAGATTCGATTGTAGGAATAAATCTCCACTTGCCAGGCTTTTACACAACAACTGGTCCAACTTGGTTGCAGAACATTATCAATGGAGAAAGTATTAGGCAGCATAAGTCCTACTCTATCGATGGTTTAATAGTGTACCTCTAGTTTCAACACAAATGGTTGAACAAAATTTACTAAATTAGACTTGGAGCCTCCAACGTGGGCATGGGGTGACATGATCAGACTACATTTTGGTGTTTTACTAATGACTGCCTTTCCAAATACAGTTAAATCCACACTCATCATATATCCAGTGCAATCCAGAACATTGGTATTAATGCTTTTCTGTTTATCATACCAATCAAAGGCTCCGAGGATTTGAATTGGATCAACGGTCCGCTCTAAATTGAGTCTAAAATTTGTTTTATTTGTGTATGTGCATTTTGCTCGCATAAAGTGATTATTCAGAATAATCATGATGTACCCTGGGAACCAGAGGTTATTATTTTTCCTTTGGAGGAGGAAAATTACCCGGCGAAGCCGCGGCCACAAGGCGCAAAGCGCCGAGAGTAAAAACAAACCTCTGGTCGAACGAATACTGAACCTCATTTCCGTGCTGTGCCGTCGCCTGGGAAACCACGCTTCTCCTAAGCCAATCACAGTTGTTGTTTCATGTCGACTGGGAAAGCTTCGTGAAACAACAACTCTGATTGGCTCAGGAAAAGCGTGGTTTCCAGGCGACAGCACAGCACGGAAATGAAGTTCAGTATTCGTGCGACCAGAGGTAATTTTTTTCCTCTGGGCGCTTAGCGCCTTGTGGACGCGGCTTCGCCGGGTAATTTCCCTGATCCAAAGGAAAAAAAATAAGCTCTGGCACCTAGGGTAATGATAATGTTTTACCAATTGAAAATCTTGATCCCATGGAATTTTCTTCCCTTCTTTTTATCTGTGCAGCCAGAATGAAAAAGTATGGGAGCCCCCGTCTCACTCTTCCACTACCCGTGAAACACAGTTGCATTGGCAACTGATAAACCGCTAAAAAGTTTGTCTGAAAAAAAAAAAACGCTTTCAAATAGAGAAGGGATTAAAATTTGTAAACGTGACGCCAGAAATGAATAGAACCATCAAAACCTCGGTGAGATGTACTCAAACGCTTTCAGAACTGATTCTATGTTCTATCATACTAAAGACAAACTCACACCAAAACGTTCAGTTGTTTCATTCTTCAAGCGTTTGATGCCATTAAATTGCAGTCATTACTGAAAAACATATTTAATTTTGTTTGTACACACGGAAACAATCATCTTACCTTGAGTCACTTTTGGTGGCCACTGAAGAAGGACATAAAAATTGATTGTTCCCTGGGAAATATTTTCGTCTATAACGACGTAATTTTCCAACTGACGGTATTCCATTTCGATTCGAACCTCTCTAAATCCCTCCCGTTCACCTGCCTTGAAATAGGAAATCGCAAGAGTTTTCGCATCATGCTCAAATTCGATCTGAATATTTCCATTCTCAATACGCAGTACATCTTGTTCACTGCTCCAATGTCTTATGTAGGTTCCGCGATCGAAGAAGCTTCCAAAACTGAAGGAGGTGGCTTGTAAAACTTGCCTTGTATCGTCTGATTTGTACTTGAACGTGTCTTTGCATGTTTCCCCTGACTCCAGCCAAAACGAATCGCCACGATTACAAATTGATTCACACCATCTTCGTCTCAGCTTCTCAAAAAATCTGGGTTTGCCAAATTGTGTCGTCGTCAAGGTGAGTTTAATGCTACGGGCATTGCCATCGCCCACTGGATCATTCGCTTTCGCCACTTGGAATTCATGTGCTCGAAAAAGATCTTCAAAGTCCTCAAGGCGATTTCGATTTCGATCTACGCTTAATGAAAAGCGATCGCTCCAGATGTTAATGTTCAGCGGAACTTCCTTCGGCTTTGATGGAAATTTACTCTTGGCGGCTTGGTGTCGACGATTGGCCATACTCACGCACGAGCCCAGTTCGCCGTTTTAACAATAGCGATATTTCACTCACTTCATTTTTGAAAATGTTTCTTCACTAAAAAAATACATACCTTTGCAATTAACTTTTTTAAAGCTAATAAAGAAGAAAGTGAAATTTTGTGTTTTACATTTGCTTCTTCTGGATTTGACAAACGAAGCACATTCCAAAACCTTAATCAAAACAATTGCCTTTGCGCATGCTCAGTGTCATTCGGCGATTCCTGGAAGAAGGTAATTTATTCTCGGAACTCACGAGATAAAGAAACATTATCGCGCTTTTGTATTCACCCAATGAAGGCAGCAACAAAGCAGAATCTATAAATAAAGAATCAATCAAAATCTTGGAAACGAACGCTATTTCTCGGAACTACACGTTCGTATGTCAAATGTCAGTCTTAGAGTAAACATGGTAAAGATTAGACACTTAATGCCCGACTTCCCTTACTTAATAAATTCTATTTAACGGTCATGATCATCGAATATAGAGCTGTAAACAAGTGCAACATTTGACTTCCGGCATGCACCAGCCGAGCTTCTGACATTTGTCTGGTGAATAAAAAGCTCTAACTGTTTCATTTAATTTAAGAGATGGCTGCTGAATTGGCCTTTTGTCATCATTGAAAACAAACAAGCAAACAACAGCAACTACAAAAACAATAAAGGAGTCTCAAGACTTGTCTTCACGTGAGGTTTTAAGTAACGGTAACATTTACATTATACAAAGTCACACAATGTGGTCACGCATCGACAATACCCAGGCCTCTGCATTGGCGTTTTGTAAGATATAGTGATGGAAGTAAGAAGCACTTCATAGCGAAGACTGAAGCACGTGTGGTATTAAAAAGATTATTTTTCGGCATCTAGGTCGAGTTCATTAAGGTATCATGGTAGGTGGATTGACAGTGTTTGGAAATCGCGCCCTTACACTGACGCTTTGAAAGAAAACCTGATCAACCCATACATTTTCTGAAAGCTTAATAGTCATACAGTACAATCATATCTTTGAAATTTTCTAAAAAGTCAATGTTGCAGTGATATTAAAAGAAATGCCCAGAAACACTGCTTCGCTTAAATTGGTTCGTTTCCGGGCATGAATTATCGGATCGGCGCGATTAATATCGGAAATGTTTTCTCACACATCACCCTCAAAAACCGTGTCTGCAATTTTCCAGATGCGGTTTTTTTTTACAACCTCCTAAAGTTTGATAGTGTCCATGCGGACGTTCCTTTGTACAAAAGAGGCCATAACGCCATAACTCGGAAACGGAAGCGAAATTAAACAAAGGGTACATATATATGTTGTGCCGCGTAGCACTATAAACACATACAAGTGGTGGAACAGAGAATTAACTCTGAGGTGTAAATTCAAGTGCTAATAGAAACCCATGAAAAACCCACTGGGCGTTAGCCCTAGTAAAGGGTATCAGGGAACCACACGAGGCAAAGAAAAAATTCTTATGACCTCGGTGGGAATCGAAACCACGACCTCCGGATTAGATCTACCGTTGCTCTGCCGACTAAGCTACGAGGTCGGACAGAGAAAGTCGGGTTCGATTCCCACCGAGGTCATAAGAATTTTTTCTTTGTCTCGTGTGGTTCCCTGATACCCATTACTAGGGCTAACGCCTAGTGGGTTTTTCATGGGTTTCTATTAGCACTTGAATTTACACTTCAGAGTTAATTCTCTGTTCCATCACTTGTACGAAATTAAACAAAGCCCGACACGGTTTTTCGAACAAAGTATCCTTGAACATGGCTGCCGATTTTCAGCTAATTCCGTCGGAAGACGCGCGTAAACGAACTAAAAATGTTCACCCTTATATGCAGTTTTATGTTATCGAGAAAAAGACGAAAAACGTTTATGAGATTTCTGTGATTAGGTGTTAAAAATCCCAATAGTTTTCTCTTTATCTTAAAAAGTAAAAAAGCTTTTTTTCCCATTCTTTTTGCAAAATACTTATCTCAGTCTTCTCAATTTGAACAGCGAAAAAAAAAAGTTTCTATTTTTCGTCAAAATCCACTTACCATGATACCTTGAACAAAAGTTTCAGTTACACCTTTCAGGTAAAAAGACGATAACATCCTTCAGTGTTTCCAGTTCCACTGTTTAAATCCGTAAATCTGACAGAAATCAGTTAAGCATATTTTCTAAACGCATGATTCAGCTTTATTTGTAAATTGACTTATCAATAAAGGTGTCCTTTGCAAACAAAAAAAGTATCTAAAAGCAACCCTAACCACAGTCTAACTTTCGGCGCTTGTTAAAATCCGATCCTGAAGTAGTTGGCGTTTTCATTGACGATCTTTCATTTGATCCAATAGGAATACTTTAATGTCGTAGGTGCATCAAATGTCTTTACAACCAAAGCTAAATAAATAAATAATTCTCATTAGGAACCTTAATTACTTACTTTTCTCTCTATTCCCGGCCAATACGTAGAATTCAGTTAAAGCCCTTTTAGAAGAACAGCATGTTTGTGCGGTACTATGTGCGGCACTATGTCCGTTGCATATCGTTTCCCTGTTCTTTAGTTCGTTATAGTCTTGTTGAAGTCCGAGGGCCGAGGGCGTATATGGGCTGCACGAGCACAAATAGGACGCCGGAGTAAATACCTTACTGACCGTCTAACTGCTGTACATCAGACGAGGATGATTATCTAAAGAAACGGTGCTGCAGCGCGACGGCCATTAATCCTTATCAACTCGTTCAGATATCAACTTTTATTAACTCAGGTGATAATACCGCAAAAATTTATTTACTGAACGACTTGATAACCAACTACCCACTGGCTGGGTGGTTGACTGAACAGGGTCGTATTTATCGTATTGTGGAAATCATTACCTCATTTGCATTGTCCATGGAGATCTCAACATTGTCTGCACAGGTATCTAGTCAGTTTGCAAGTGCGCATGACCGACTTGGAAGCAATAGACCAGAGTCAACGAATGAAATAAAATTAAAATTTGCAGGGAACTTCACTTTAGTCATTTATCATCACTGTTTGCTGATGACGCTAACGTGTTGTGTTTTATTTCCTTTGGTAAGTCTGTTACACCCTCAAAACTTTAATATAAACACTTAACTAGTTGAAACAATCTAATACACTCCCGACAACGAGAATAACAATCTTTTATAACATTCCAAGCTACTGCGAACTCCAACTACTCCAACACTAACTACGAAAGTTACACATGAGACTTAAGAATTTAGGAATCTATCAAGAAAACATAAGTATCCTTTAAATCTACCAAAGAAAGTTTGAGCAAGAGCATTAGCAGCCATGGACAACTGTTTTGGCCATATTATTAAGGTCGAAACAGCTGTCCATGGCTGCTTATGCTCAGGATCAAGCTTTCTTTGGTAAATTTAAGGGGTAATGCCTGCTGCCACGTGGCCATAGCGCCCAATGAGTGGCTTTCGGCTTACCTAAACACTTGTCACTGGAAGCCACATCCCACAAGCTTCACATTTCCACGGTTAAAATGAAACCCACCTTTCACAGGATTAAAATAACTGAAGCAATTTTTCATTCAACTTGACTTTGCCTAAGTAGTTGAATATTTTATTAATTTTTAGCCTAACTTGCGACCAGAAATGCTCATAAGTAATTTTATGAGCCTGAATAAAATAAATAACCCTAAGTGAGATTTAGCTCATGTCCCGGGGTCAATTTTTATCGTTTCTTCCTCGTGTCATTCATTTAACAATCCCTTGAACAAGGCCAATGTTTGTTCATTTTGTTTTTCGTGTACATGGCAATGAATATTTACGTGTGTTTCAGTTGAATGTCCACTGCGGATACGAGAATACTAAGTTCAGCGAAAACCTTATTCAAAACTGACTTATAAATTGTCGACATACTGAACGACTGGATTTGACCTTGATCAATCTGCATTTCTCTATTTTATTTTTTGGATATACAAACATTACAAAAAAAAGTGAATTATAGAGGACAAGGTATTTAAAAAAGGAAAAAGTGTGAAAAAGCCATCCGCGTTTGATGTGTAATCAACTGTGCCCATGAACAATCATTACCATGGGCGATCATTCATCCATTATTGTTCCTTGTCAATGACAACAAGCATGCGCCATTAAAATGAATATTGATGTAATTTCTGACTTCTCATCACTTCGAAATATTGAAGTCGGGTAACCGAGCGTTGAAAAACTTCAGTAACCATTTTTTTACGTCTTCCTCGTGCGTTTTTCTCCACTGTATGTTAACTTTAACAGTTTCGATGGCTTGCTTAATATTCCACGGAAGAGCCTCTTCTTGCATCACACTGTTAACAAATTCTTGCAGCTAAATGAAAAAAAAAAAAAAAAAAGGAAAGAAACTAAAATTTCAAAATTGAAATGAAAATAGAGCAAACCCTTCTGGGTGGCCACCACTTGGAGGCTCATCACCTCAGGAAAAAGGAATTATTTCCTCCCATCGTTGTGAGCGGTCCGTTGAATCTCCGCGATTCGCGTCAATGGCAACTAACTTGAGCTCGTGCTGCAGATCAGCTTACAGATCCGAATGATGCCTTCTGTTAGTACACTAAGTAGCCCAATATGTTTCTCACCTGTTTTAGCTGATATTCTGTAGAGAATCGCCTAGACACAAACGGAATAAACCTTCCCAAGGCTGTACGTGGGCCTCCAGATCTAGCAAAGGTAAGAAGAGAGGGAGACGAAAATCGATCGAAATGCACGCTATTTAGTTCAGTTCTGTGGTCTCCGCTCACACACATCTGAGGGTTGGATGGAGACTGGGCGATGGGCTGATTAGTTGTTCCCAAAAGTCCCAGTGTGTCACGAAAACTTGGGAGGAGGCCCAGTGTGGAAAGTGGCGTGGAAGGGTGGTGATAATGATGATGATATCTGAATACCAGAGCTTTTTACATTGTGCCATTTTACTTTTCTGAGAAATTCCGATCGCCGAGGCCAAAACTGTGTTTTAACAATAGCAGAAATTAGACAAATTGTCGTCTTTTTACACATTCGACCCACAAAAATAATTGTAAAATATTTTCACATGGCGGAAGACTGAAGAGGCTCGGAGAGCGAAATATATATCTAACTGCCGTATTTTAACCGTATTTTTATTACAATTATGTATAGTGTGTAGAAAGAAGCTATGTCTAATTTCTGTCGCTTTATTTTACTTAATCTCAAAACTGTATTGGAATCAAGATCACGGGTTTAAGCAACTTATAAATTTTTGAGATGGCGGTATCATTCTCCTAAGCATAAATAAAAGCACTTGTAAAGAGTTACCTTTCAAATCATTTTTACTAAACTCAGAAAAAAGTTGTCGTGAAGAGTTTGCGGATGGCATATTGGGACGTTTACATTTTGATACGAAATTTAGCCCTTAATTACAGTGATACTTACAGTTTTGATATTTCCTCGAATTTTAATCGAAGGAAGTTCCATGCAGTGTTTGTTCCTATAGCGTTACTCTCAGTAATGTAGTAGAACACATAATACAAGTAACGAGAACCGAGTTTGGAAGGATCCAGGGCGTAGTTAAGGTACCTGTAGCAATAGGAATATTTTAATATCGTTTATTTATAAATTATAATAACATAATTCTTGATCAGTACTTTAATACGCTATGAGTGTGTAATAAGTATGTCCAATCAAACCTATCTCCGTTTTAATTAAAACAACGCAAATGCTCATGTGCTTTCGTGTGTCGTGTCACAGAGTAAAAACGTCAAACAATTACTCTTGGGGGAGGCGAATAGGTTTGACGTTGGAAGTTCAAGCAAATGCTTGAGACTACCCTAACGTTTAAGACAACTGAAGGTTTGAGACAAGCGACGTTCGAAACTCTAGCTTTCGTACTCCAAAACTGCTGGATCTTAACATTTGATGTTTTACGTTGATTTGATTTTAACAGTTGGGGCTCTTTAGTTGATTACGTTCGACGAAGGCGATTGGAACTAAACCTTTTGCAGATATTAGAGTAAATGCTCTAGTTACATTTCATTGGCATCACCTCTCAATGAGCCAAGGTTGCTGTGACCCCGCCATAGCGTACAATAGCGCTCGCTTGTCCGACACCAGATTGGTGCTGTTGAACTGTTGGAGGGCAAACTCCCACTCTTTTTCTCCACCTTTCAATACGCCAAAATGATAGACCACCGCCTTTAGGTTCGCTGGTACACTGCAAATTGAAAGATCAGCTTTCCTGTGACACGCCAGATAAATGAATGAACGAACGAAAGAAAGAATGAGAACGCACACACGCACGAAAGAACGAACGAATGAACAGACGAACGAACACCCGAGTGAGTGAACAAGAGAAAGAACAAATGAACGAAAAAAAATATATGAAGGGAGTGAGTAAGAAAGGGAGGCAGAGTCAGGGAGTGAGGGGGTGAGGAAGAACAAGTGTTTGTCCTCTAACGCAGGTATTGGATAATGTTGAAATAAAAAAAAAATCTATATAACAGCATTTTGTTTATGAAGTCCTTGTACTGAAAACTTACGCATTTTTTACTGGATCCTCCATCCACCCAGCAAACATCTTTGTCATGTTTCCCAAGCATGACGATACACCCGCGAAACAGTTTGCTTTTATCAGTAGGGTTCTCTTCAGTCTAAATGAAGAATATCAACAACACAACCGTAATCGTATAAGTCCCTGGGAAATGCCTGTTGTAACCCGGCGACCCGTTTTGCTTTGTTAATATGCTTGTTCGGAAGGATGCGGTCGACTCAGGAATTCGGGTTAAATTGTGATGACTAAAAAAGTACTGTGAAACTAATTTCTTTTCTTTCTGAACGGATAATTATGTCTCTCCACTGAAATAAGGCACAGGCAGCATCTTTAGAAAGCAAATTACAGCTTGGAAATTTAGAAAAAGAACCTGTAGTGTAAGGTGATTTTTTCCCGGCCATTAATTCAAACGTAGGTGTTGTTTAAAAACAAAATTCCTTTATTCAAAATTCCTGACGGTCCTGTTACGTGAACAGCAACCAGATAACTTTAAGAATAATGAATTATCAATATAACAAACGCTGAACTGAACCAGAAAATGATCATGAATGTACGTACTTTTCCAAATAAGTCCCTTTGTCTTCCATTCCAAGTTTATTGTATTGGTTTTTGGTAAGAAACTCCACGAACTTCTGCGTAATATAACCAATATACGGTAGTTAGTAAAAATATTTTTTTGCTTGCTAAGTGGAAACCAAGCAGAAAAATATTTGCAGTGTTTTGACTTTTGTTGTCATTGTTGATTCTGTTTATTACTGCGGCTATGAATATTATCATATCCTTACCACTTTTTAAAGTAGTAAAAATGTTTGTTTCATCGTTAACAATCAGTTCAAGTCTCCCTTACCTGAAGATATTTATAGACTGGCCGAGTTGGAGGGAGAATTTTCATTATTGTGGAGAACTCCTGTGTGGCTGCTAAGAGTGGGACGTAGTCCTCCTCTTTAGTGAGATACGTTGATAAGCGAAGGGCAAGAGTGTGATTCAGCATGTTTGCTCTAAAAGAGAAATTAACCAACTTATAATTACTGAAAAACAAGCTATTACTTGCTTGCAGTTGCAAACTACTTGTTCAACTATGCTTGAATTGGAGACAAAAAGATCGACCTGTTTCTTGAGTATAATGAGTAACCACTTTTGCTGAGCTGAATTATTTGCGTTACGCTTTTACGCCGAATGTTAAGAAAGTACATTTGAATTAAGAATATCTTTTCACCTTGCTAAGTTATAAGAATCATCAATAAGACCAGCGCGGTCTGTGGCGTTAAACACCTGCAAAAAACGAGACGTTTTAGATGGTTTCATTACGCAAAATCTTTGAAAATTCTCACAATTACTACCACTGACTGACTGACTGATTGTTAAATTGATTGACTCACTTATTGTTTTTTTTGAAGCACATTTCTTATTTCATTTAATCAAAGTTACAATATAACAGTTTTGCAGACATACAACTTAAGAAAACGGAAAGGAAAAGAACAGTATAACAAACAACAATTATTATTCAGACCTAGTTGTCCATTTCTTCTTTCATTTCCCCATGTCTATGTTCGTGCCTTACTAACCTTTGATTAGCTTATCAGATTGTAGCGCAAATTTATATATAGGGATAATTCTTTGCGCAACATTTTTTTGAGTAGTAAAGATAATAACAGGCACAGAGGAGGGTAAAATCATAGAAGATTCAGTAACTTTACTATGGTGTCCTGTTTTCTTGCCGAAGAGTAACTCTGGTGGTATCGGCTAGAAGGAGGTGCCATTTTCGTTATTGAACCATTCTACCACACTTGAAAAGAACGCCTTATTGTTTGCTTATGCTTGATTATTTAATTGACTGCAATAGTCACTGATCAAGTTTTGCTCATTGACGCTGGTTCTTGCAAACCATTCAATAAATTTTGTTTTCAGTTATAGTTGTCATTGGTGACCGAAAGAAGAACTGAAAAGCAAACTAAGTTGGATTACCGTGAGGCACGTAATTGGATTGTGGAAAAAACCGCCATAAACAGCAAAAATTAGAACCCGTAAAGATTTAGTGCCGCATGGTATGAACTCCTAAAGCAGAGATATATTCAAAAGTTTTGGGTTTTACTCTCAAGCAATTTTAGGGTAAAAGAGGGTAGTTTCTAAAGAAACTGTGGTGCTGCATGCGTCGGTGGGGGAGTTATACACAATTTTAGGGGCATATTGTTGGTACTGTCAATTCACCTTATGATCATGGTTCAGCTGTCGCACCAGAATGTTCCAGTTATCGTCGTTATAATTAACCCTGTAAAAACCGGTTTGTCCTATGTTTCCTTTGATCCAGCCTTGCCCATCCCAGGTAAACTCAGCTGAAAAAAGTATTGACAATGGTGTTAAAATAAAGGAAAAAAGGCAATGTCGTAATGAATGAATCAACCAGTAAACAAATTCACCAAACACCAATAATTCAGTAAACCAGAATAAACCAGTAAAACATTAAATGACTAAATAAGGAAATAGATAGTTAACTGACCAAAAGAAAAACAACAACAAACAAACAGTTAAATATTGGCGCCGCCCTGTTGCAAAAGTGTGTAGCCACCAAGCCAAACGTGACGTGTGACATCACACAAAGCAAACATACAACAAATACACCGTAACTATATCACAGATCAAAAATCGGCTAATTTGTCAAATAGACTTAATTGCTTTGGTCAAGAACCATTTTTCTCTCGGCTTAAAACTTGCCTGAAGCTTTGTCTATAACCTTCAACAAGGTGTTGCTTGGAGGAATGGAAGTATCTATAGCTCCGGTGTAATAAGAAAACGGGATTATCCATTCGTATCTGAATAATAACGAAAAAAAGCCTAAGATATTGCATCTAAACCACAGTTATTTAACTTAAAACAAGCTCACTGGGGTAGCACGGGGGGAACAAAAATGGGTTTGAATTTACTATAAACTTGAATTTTTGACTTGAAAAAGACTCGGACACAATCTACCCCTGTCCCTTAGTTCTAGGAGACCAATCAACCCAGTCCCCACCAAATACGTCCATATCCTTCCACTTTCCTCTTCATAACAATCTTAAAAACAATATACCTCCCGTTGATGGATCTTTTCGCTTAGAAAGCAAAGCATTCACACTGTCACGGAGCAAGAGAGTGAAACACTTTACTTTCTAATCTCAAGGAGACATCACTCCTTAAGTTCAATAAAGCGTTAAAATTGAACCTTTGTAATTTGAGCGCGCTCACGATGCAAAACTGTTAACATCACCAATCGTTTTCACCTTGCAAGAAGTTATACATCGGCGAGACAGGAAGACGCCTAAGTGATCATGAACGTTTCCGCGAACACCTTCACGATATTGAGAAGGAGATTGCGAAGGTGTTCGCGATGTCTAACCACTCCAAAAAACACATGGCGATCTGCGGCCTTTCCTACATCAAGGTACCACGGAAAGCCACAAGAATTTAGAACAAAAATCCATCCTCCAAATCGGCACCCCTTAATCTCCAAGGTATTAACGAACGCTTTTCCTAACGAACTAACTAACTAACTAACTAACTAACTAACTAACTAACTAACTAGCTAACTGAAATTAACACGACTAGTAGAAAACAACACATCTTATTGAAATAAGAAACAAAGTGCATTGTTTACCCATATGGCGAGGCAGAGTAGTTTGTTTTGGGGTCTCTGTAGTACAGGAAGCGTTGTTGTTGGACCTCATAGGTGTCTTTCTTGCTGGATTTTGTAATGGTTACCACAGGATACCCCATCTGCCGAATGAATGTGCTCATCACCTTGCCAACATCTGTGTCTTGTCCTGCGTTTTTACTGGCCTTGATGAAATCCGGGTAAAAATAGGAAAGTATTACGAAATAGTTCACAGTGATTATGTGTTGGCCCCAAGTGAATTAATGATATAAACCAATAAGTGAATGAATGAATGAATTAATGAATGGGCGACGAATGATGAATGAATGAATGAATGAATGAGCGAACGAACGAGTAAGTGAATGAGTGAATGAATGAATGAATGAATGAATGAGTAAATGAGTGAATGAGTGAATGAGTGAATGAATGAGTGAATGAATGTATGTATGTATGTATGTATGTATGTATGTATGTATGTATGTATGTATGTATGTATGTATGTATGTATGTGTGTATGTATGTATGTATGATGTATGTATGTATGTATGGATGGATGGATGGATGAATGAAAGGCAAACCCAACAATTACTCAATTACAGCCGATTTCAGTGCAGTGTATAGACCCGGGTTTTTGAAACATGATTCGCCCGTCATGATTCGACCGTGAGGTTACCAAGCCGAGGTTCAAACGATGAAAGCGCTGCACGAAGACTTAAGAATTACAGTCAAGTCGCCCGAAAGTTCGAAGTTACGTCGCCCGAAGGTAGGTTAATGTCGCCCGAAATACTAAGTTATCTCGCCCGATATTTCATTGTAATTATATACGTTACTTCTTGTTGGAGTACATACAATTCACAAGTTTAACGGTTACATTGTTGTAAGATAAGTTATTTAATTAAAGTTTGCTGATATTGAACTAAAAAATGTCTGTCTCATGATTAACATACGTTCCATAATCGTGCGGAACTTTGTTTACAAATGATTAAACCTATGTAAATGCACAGAAAGTTGTAGGGTTGTGGGTTCGATCGATGGAATCTTTCGGTTGCTTAGAAAATGTTTATAATTACAGTGATTGAACGTTGGGTAATAAATGAAATGTATGTTTACAGATGAAAAGATGTCGGGCGACATAACTCAGTATTTCGGGCGACA
>OX419336.1:43711367-43736367 GCA_948470475.1 Galaxea fascicularis | reverse complement strand
TATCTCCAGCCCTCTTTTTCGCTACTCTGGTAGATGGGCATGTTAGACAATGCGATGAGCCGTGGGTCATGGGCAATATTTACGTTAAATGTCGCCTTCAATGCAGGCTCATCAAAGCATGGGAATGCATTGCGTGCCCTTAAGGGTTGGAACTGAGTTGCAGCGAAAAACCTGGCAAAGAAAACATGACTTCGTTGTTAAAGTTAACGCAAAAAATTCATTGAATGATCCGTTGGTCAGCAATATATTTGTATGGCAATGTCAATAACTGTCTTTTACCAATTAAACAACGATTAAATTTATCATGGCACTGCTTTTCACCACCTTCTCATATGAAGAGGAATTCTGTTACCAAAGAAAAATGATACTCACGACTCGGCCCCGTTCTTGTCTTTGAAAGATTCTTTGTAAAGTCCTTGCAAATCGCTTGAATATTTTGCTATGAATTCGACTACTATAACGTACATGCCTTGACCTACAGAAGACTCCAGCTCAATGACATGAAACTGGTTTTTCTCAAACTCGAAGTGCCGCTTTATGGGAATCACTCCTACGAATGAATAGATAAATAAAAGAAATAATGAATGAATGAATGAATGAATCGATCGATCGATCAATCCATCAGCCAGCCAGCTAGTCAGTCAGCTGTCAGTCAGTTGTCAGTCAGCTGTCAGTCAGTCAGTCAGTTAGTCAATAACCGTCATCATCGTCATCATCATCACAATTATCTATACTAAATATCTACACTAAATGTCTTTGACCTGCAAGCTGTGGGACTTGAGTAGTTTACATTCTCACTGAAGTTACGTTGTGAAGTGTCTGACTGGGTTTCGAGATACATGTTATCAGTTGAGCTTTAATAAAATGAGCGACCTTTTGTTACCGTTGCTAATGTAACAGCTGTTGCTTTGAAATCAGTGAGAAAAGAAACATTGGTCATACGTCGAATAAACGTTTAATTGTAGTGTCAAGGAAATCTTATCGAAGCTTGCCTTCTATAAGAAATTTTGATTTCAACAGGCACGCCACAAAATTAAGACAATAGCATTCACTTACACAAAGCGTATCCTTAGGTCTTAATATAACTCACCTCCTGACACCTTCCGGACTTCTGCTCTGGTAAAATTCATATGAGTGGCGTGCAGTAGTAAATAACGAGTGTCACTCGATATGTTAATCCAGATGCTTACATTTCCGTTGAAGCTGGGCTTCGTGAGATCAATGTGTAAACTGAGGTCATAGTGATATGGTTTGACATTTTCAGGAAGACGGATTTGCCACCATGGACCTATACCAGGTGTGGTAGGGCCAACAGGAGTAGGTCCCTCTTCTTCTTCATTACCTTCTTTGGCAGCTTAAATCAGAGAATGACTATATCATCGACAAATTCACTGAGAGTTAATCTGTGTGCAGTTTTAACCTGCTAGTTGTTTCTTCGTTGGACTTCGCATCAAAGACGCTACGAAGGCACCTGGCTCTTTGTTTATTCTTCGAAATAAAAATTTCCCTTGAATGCACTTTGCAGTTATCAGAGAATGACTATAATTAAGTGAAGTACGATCGTCCGGGTGAGTGTAGTCCTGAGAAGGACTGTTTGAGGTGACATTGACTGACGTTTCGACAACCTGAGCGGAAGTCATCATCAGAGTCAAGTGATTTGTGTAACGTCAGTGGATGGTATAAGTACTCTGGTCGTTGATGTGATTGGTCAACGAAGTCGTGATGTTATTGGTCGACTGTCAGTTAAGCCTAGTTGTCATTGGCTGTGAAGACTGTACACAGTGATTGGTGCGTTTCGATCCGTCTTTTGTTAGTCTAAAGTGTGTACGTGTATATCATCGACAAATTCACTGAGAGTTAATCTGTGTGCAGTTTTAACCTGCTAGTTGTTTCTTCGTTGGACTTCGCATCAAAGACGCTACGAAGACACCTGGCTCTTTATTTATTCTTCGAAATAAAAATTTCCCTTGAATGCATTTTGCAGTTAATATAACTCACACGGTAAATCGTTGTATGGAATGATATACTACCTCAAATAAGTAATTTATTTAATTACCAATATAATTTTCATTCTCATAACACAAGATAGTAAACAAGAGGTAACTTCTTTCTCGGCCATACTCTGGATTAGACAAGCAAAACATGTCTTTTTCAAGGAACGGTGTTAGAATCTGGAATAACTTATCTAATGACATTTGTCAAATGCCTAAAGCGAAATATAAACGCAGCATTCACAACATACTCCTTCAGAAACCCTCAGAGGCGAATGAGTATATTGATCTACTTGATTTGAATATGCCTTGAAACTGAACTCATTACATTTGCATCGTCCTTCCAGCTTCTCATGTAATTTGTCTAATTCACCTATGAATATCTGTCTTTCCCACATGTTATACTGGTCAACATTTAATCATTATTATTATCATTATTTTATTTTCTCCCTTTTGTATATCACTAAACGTTGTTTTCGTGGTTTCATTATCTGATTCCTACTTTATACTTAGTTCTGTAAGTTTATTTTAATGTATTGTATGAGAATACTTAAGTCTACTTAGTATTCGTATTGTTGTCTTATTTTTAGTATCGTAATTCTATGCGTCAAGCCACTGCCCGCCTCGAATAGCTGTAGCTAACTGCGAGCAGTGGTACATCATATTTTATATGTTTCAATTATCTCAATAAACCTGAACTTGAACTTGATATAAAAACCTCAGAAACTGAGTGACAAATTGCGGTAAATGGGCGTAATCATATAACCACACATTAACAGGCTCCACGAATAGCCTAACTCCATGATGCCCCAATACATCAACCATTCACGAAGGGCTAACGCTTGATAAATCCACACTTTTGCATCGTTTTTGGTAAGACCTACCACGTCAGTATGTTGATAAAACCACTTTGTTTCCATCAGAAATATCCCGACCTCATTTAAGCCAGCCCACGTTACTCTTGAGGTAACAGTTTTACAAGTGGCTGATGAAATGCACCTGTTAATCATAAGGGTCCCACTTGACTATGACAATGACCTCCAACCAGGTTGCCTAACTGGTATCTTGAAACTACACTCAATTGCACATGTTTAGCGACAAACGACTTTGCAACTGAGTAAATAGTAAATTCTAGCATGATACTTAAATTTGAAAAGAGAATGGACAGAAGACCGACATAGCTCATTCCCGATACAGAGAGCAGATTTCTCATCTGTACCTTCAGAGCTTCATCGGACGTCATTTGATTATGTAAGATTGAGAGAAAAAGAGTAAAATCCCTTTAAAAAACGGACGTGGCATCGCCTGTGTGGGACCGTGGGGCCCTACATATCCAATACGAGATAGAACTATAGAAGTCGCGGAAGGTTAATAATACAGAGTTCAAATTAAATTCTTTTCGTTTTTTTGTATGCCTTAGGGAACTTCATTGGCCCTGCTACTCCTTCATTGAAGGAGTATTACATTTTATTAACGATTACAACACGTTTGCCCTCTGCATCGGTGAGAAAATCGAGCACCACAAACTATCAACATTTGTCTGTAGCTATTCTTTCTTTGGCTGAAATGAACACGGCGAAATTGTTTTTTCTTTCCTTTTGAACAAGAGTATGGATAAGGCATTTTGGCAATTTGGGGGCCAAGGCACATAAACTCATGCTTTTACATGCCACTGAATGTCGGTCTTGTGACAGTAATCCTCTCTTGTTCACCTTCTTTATAGATTATACCACGTAAGCTATTTGTTTTCCTCCTCCGAATAGCATGTCAATTTTCCTGACAATGTGCGTCGCTGCACTTACACTGGCACGCCCAGACTACCCTAAACTTGTAAACATATATAACGGTTGAGTCCGTGATGTGAACTGCAGTTAGAACCTGCAGCTCCAGAATGCAAAAAGTAAATAGTTATCGGAAACTTCATAATTGGTCATATAAAAATACGCCTATCAAGTTGGGCTTATGTAGACATTTCTGATAAACACTTCAATTTTTGATTAATTTAAGGCAGGGCTAGCATATACAGATTCTCTTGCGTTGAGTCTGAGTTGTGTGAACAGCAAGCTATTTGTCAGAATATTCAGGAAATTCATTTGACTTTCATCTGATGTCTGCATGAGTGGATACAAACAACCTGCGCCTTATTCACGAGAATAACACCCTTGTAAATTTATGGCTCAGAACCCATTCGATTGCTGTTTTTCCCAATTTATGGTAACTGTGCATGGATTTGCATTCCGAAACAGTATTTCGACACCTGCATACCTGTAAAACTGACTCTACCAAGACTGTTTTCTGTGAATATTCTTGTTGATCTTGAAGTATGCGTGGTATATATTTCTAATCGCTGCGACTCAATTGAAGCGCACGATGAATATTATATTAAGCTCAGATTTGAGCATTAATACTATTAAGATTAAGTTACGTACCTCGACCAACGTCCAACACACTCGTTATCTATTTTGCTAAACTTAAATCTAGACACTTTAGTTGCAGGACTAATTTTACATTAATTTTGTAGAGTCAGATTAAATTTGTAGTGAAATTACGTTACATAGTCAAAATTCATCACCTGAAACACGCTGTGAATTTACTCACTTTTTGTCTCGCATCTATCCTTTGAACGTTCGTGGCCCAGTACTGCAGCAAGGACGATAATTATAATCAACAGAATCAGGATCACAACGGCAAGAGCTATCAGTTTAGTTTTGTCCAAGAAAAACCCACTGAAAGCTCCTTTTCCTGACTTCAGCTTAGGTTCGCCATCCACGTCGCATTGCAGCGGGACTATCGATTCTTTCTGAGACTCTGTCATTGTCAGTGTTCAAAATGAAGCCGACGTGCTAAACTTTTTGTGATTTGACACCTACTGGCGATCAAGCTTTTCACATCAATTCATGTACGAGCAAATACTGACATTCGGGCCCTGCAGTTGGTACCGATGTCACGATAGACACGATACTCCGCGTGTTATTCAAATTAGCACTGAATATTCATAACAAAACAAAGGATTGGCAATATCACCGTGGCTGTCTTAATTTCTGCAACTCATAGTTACGTAGACGATTAAACACTTTAAACTGTCAAAGGAAGCCAAGAAAGACAAAGCAATCATCATTGGTGAAGAAACTTTTTTGGTAAGAAGTACTACTCAAAGTATTACGAAAACAAAAACGATAACGTGTTTAAACAAAACAAATCTAAATGACATAAGAATCGTGGATAACAGCATGGTATATAGGGAAGATGTGGTCAGCCTCACTTCTAATAAGGTTTAGGATTCGGGCTTATTTCTCGTCGCTACCTGTTTAGTTGCTTTCGTAACTGCGATTGGTCGTTATTGTTCACATCTTCATCCATCTAATCCGCAGTTCACTGAAAAGATGACATCCATATTCATTTATTTCATCGTTCACGAACCAACAGGCGTATATGAGGATTGCGTGACCGAGACGACCGAGTCAGAGTTGACCCCGTACCACGAAGGACTCTGTTTGAGGTGACATTGATTGACGTTTCGACAACCTAAGCGAAGTCAAGTCGGGCAACCCTCCACTTGACTCTGATGATGACTTCCGCTCAGGTTGTCGAAACGTCAGTCAATAGAGACTTAAAGCACCGACAACGGCAACGGTGACGGGACGGGAGGGGGCTTTGGGAAAACCCAATTCATCTAATGCGCATGTCTACCCTGACGTTGCCGTCACGTCGCAACGTGTGAAGTATGAGTTTGCCGTCTTGTGAAAACGTGAGTTTGAAAATCCCATTTTCCCAGACCTTTTTTCGAAAATCTTTGTAATTGATAACGCAGTAACCTTAATTAGAGTCTAAGGGTGCTTTCGATTGGGAAATCCGGATTTAGATCTTAAAATCCGGATCTTCGGATTTCCAATCGAACACAAAATCCGAAAACGGATTTCGCGACGGATTTCGTTAATTGAAATCCATGTGGGGGAAGGATTTCAATTAGCGAAATCCGTCGCGAAATCCGTTTTCGGATTTTGTGTTCGATTGGAAATCCGAAGATCCGGATTTTAAGATCTAAATCCGGATTTCCCAATCGAAAGCACCCTAAAGGTTACAGGTATTCTTGTTTGCAGACATTTAGGGATTAAGCTCTATTTTGCCTGCTGTAGAGCGAAATATATAAATCAGACTGCCGAAGCAAAATGATCGGGCTGCTTTGTATGAAATTCCCTGTCGCCTTCGTCCTTTTCCAAGGGTAAAGGACGTCTGATCTTATTTTCACAACTAGAGTTTTATTAAGTACGCAGATAAAGTACGCAGTTATCACTTCATTGCAAAAATTTGACAAGAAAATTCAGTATTTTATAGTGCATGTTCGCTGTTTGGGCAGAGTTCCAAAACAACAACAGCGTCAAATTGGGCCTTTATTTCATTTTATTCCGATCTTTCTCTTCATGTATTCTGTCTAAAAAATTAATACACTGATGTACCTCAGCAAGGAATGGCATATCTTGTTTATGGAGACGAAATTCCGACAGACACTCGTCTTCTTGTTCATCGATCGAAGCCGAAACACTGTCAGGATTTCACCCGCCTTCGTAATGACTAATGAAAAGGTGATTTCTGGCCGCCTTTAAAGAAGACAACGATGAAATGGACGTTAATCGGCAAGCTGGAAAAGTTGCTGTCGCCGCTGTGGTTTTGGCAAGTGCTTAATGTTTATAATTTCGCCTTTCAACCGCGTTGTCTCCCCGGTCTTTCTCTCGGTATCCACGTTGCCGTTGCTGGTGTCGGTGCTGTAAGTCTCTAATGTCACCTCAAACAGTCCTTCGCAGGACTACACTCACCCGGACACTCCTCCCCGAGATTTCTCAACCACCTCATGTAAACAGTTGATAGAACTTTTGGAAAAGATACGTAGAAAAATAGCTCGCCTAGGGTAACTCGTGGGGAGGGTTGTCCGCAGGTACTCGAGACCATATAAACAGGCCCTAAATAGAACGCTGACACTCAAGAACTACGAAACTGACAATTTTGCCACACAGGCAAGCCACACAAAGCATTATCAGCGCAAATTCCGTCACACAGACGTTAACAAAACAAAATTGCTTAATAAAAGCAGGGACTTGTGGAGTAATAATCAAGTAACATTACAAAAACGACTCCAATCCTCATAACGAGTTACTACGTATTATCAGTTGAGTTTGGACCGAGGGAAGTTTTGCCGTCGAAACCACGTTGTTTTGAAGCGGAACGCAAACAGTATCCATCGGCAACTTTTCAGGCTGTGATGTTATCAGTCTTAACAGAGAGTCTTTAAACACCACGGGCTCAGGTTTAGTTGTCACGTGACCCACATCGGCGGTTGATGCTTACTGAACCAGTTGATAAGATCAAATCCGATAGGTTGATAGCGTTTTAAGTGATTTTCGAGCTATTCTCTTCAGCAGAAGTCCTTAGGCCAGCATCATTAAACTTGCATGAGGGTGGAGGCAAGCGTCTGAAAGAAAACAGAGGCGAGAGGCGGTCTGATGATGCTGACTGTGACGTGGCGCCAACGATGTTTTCAAGTAATATGGCGGTTGAAGAGTGAAGGTGTGGCTCTGGCTGTTTTATAGTCTCCTTCGCAGACGCTCTTTCGCATGATGAACGAAAAGAGCGCCGGCGAAGGAGACTAGGCGTTCTGTGGAAGGATTCCAGAACCCATCCAGGCAAGTTTTGACAAGCAAAAATTTTAATTAATGTGATATTTTGCTGGCAGGACTGGGTGACCAGACACCCAGAAAAAATTCTATAACGTGGGAATCGGGAGAGTTCTATGCTCGTGTTATGGCGGATTTACCGAGAATTCTTTTAGGGCACTAACGAGACATTAATTACAAGTTGAGATACGCGAGACTGGCTCTTAAGAAATGGCTGAAACACAGCCAGCAGAAAACGTGAGAACAAACTTGGCAGCCATATATCAAGGTCTGGCCTTAACGTTGGCTGCTGAAGGTAAGTTTTTGATTTTTCAACTACATTTTCCATTAAAAAGTTGACGACAAAGAAGTGCAATTTTTGGTGTTGCTCTGGGACCAAAAAATTAGGGCAGATTATTAATGCTTATCCGACATTACCTAAAATAGAAAGGGGAAAACGCCTAAAAAAGCTCGCATTTCCAGGAACTTCCAGGCACTATTTATCATTATCTAAGAAAGTAATGTAAACTGGATACCCTATCTCTTAAGATCACGAAGTTTGATGTACAGCCTTGTGGAACTGGCCACCTGTTAGGAACAAAATGTCCGAGACTCTTGCCATTTTTAAGCGTAACGTGAATAAGTATTCTAAACCATTATACATTAACATTTGGTTTGTACAATATTTGACTGTGAAATTGTACCTCTTATAATGATGATGATGATAATGAAGACTATCAGTATGATACTAGACGTTCTGTCCGAGCGAAGAGAGAATAGGAGCAAATTACACAATTTTCAGCTATTTAGGTGCGTGCCGCCCCAAACCATCGAACGTTTTGCCTTAAATCAAAATCCAGTTTGTGCCTCTTGGATCTCAAGTCTGTGATGTTTTTTGTCGTTCTTGTTGTCTACGAAACCCACAAAACCGAATACACTGACTAATCTCTTAACTGAAAACTAGAGAAATCATTGTCATCAAACAACGAAAAAAAATGAAAGAGAACAAACAAATGTTCAATTCGACATGGGAATGTGCAAAGTACGTCTTCAGACAAACTCTGCTACCATTAACATAACAACTGAATTAGTTTATTTTTCTTCTTCACATTTTTATTTCGTTAAAAACAATGAAATTGTAAATAGTGTCAATACTCTGTGTGAGCTAAAAAAAAATTGACTTGACTTGACTTGAATTGTACGTATGGCCTTAAATTGGAAATTGTTGAACAGGATGCATTTGCACTTCTGTGGGAACTGGGTAGCGCACCCTACAAAGATCTAAAGCCCATGGAGTATTCTCCCTAGCCCCCTTTATAGAAAACTCTCGTTCTCCAAAAAGTTTCTTCATGATCCTTGGTTTTTAACGCGTAGTATTTGCTTTAATCTCCTTAGGATCCCCTATATGAAAGAGAAAAATGATTAAATAAATACGTAAATAAACAATTAAATAAATTTATAATAAACAAAATATGAACAATGGAAATAAACAAAAACAACCAAGCGTTTCCTAGGTGGTACTATTCGAGGTTAAATGTACATCTAATTGTTTACCTTCAGCGTTAACTGTTTTCTTTTTTTTTGTTTAGACAAATGTTCCTGTGCACTGAAGTGGTAGTCCTGCGCGACACAATTGCAGCCTTTGATGAGCAACTTCCACGTATTCGTTCCAGCCTTTTTCTTTTGCGATTTTTAGGGCTTCTCTCGATGGTTCAATCCCTATTGAAAAAGAACGTGCAGCTTACCGTGGTCTTCTTGTATACACCAGTTAACTCGACCAACTCTTAAAATTGTCTCAAACGTTCCAACTAAGTTTATGGTATTAAAAATGCTATAGTTGTAGTCAGGCATGATAATAAGAAATAAAATTGTTGTCACTGACTAAAAAACTTTTTGTAAGGACGTTTCGGTTAAAATACTATAACCTTCTTCAGCAATAAAATGGCTACAAATGCAAATGAGTGCTTTAAAAGAGCCGTAGAAACGTCACTTGGGATTGCCAAGGGCCTTGTAAATGTCAGGAATGTCAATGTGTTCATTGATGGCATTCGAGTCGCTAATTGAGTGCCACGCTTCTAAAAATAATCTTTTTGACCATTGGGAACAGCGGTCAATGATCTTGACATCGTCAAGGTCAAAATTATGATTGTTTTTTATACAATGTTGGGTCAATAAGGAATTCATATCTCCCGTGAAAATCGCTCTCTTGTGTTCTCTAGTCCTGGATCTTAGGGCCCTTGATGTTTGGCCGATATAAACTTTGTCGCAGTCTTTACAATTAATTTTATAGATCACTCCTGTCGATAAGTCCTTATTAAATTTTTCTTTAGGTTTTTTTAGAATGGAGCCAACGGTCATTCCAAAAAATTAATAAGGACTTATCGACAGGAGTGATCTATAAAATTAATTGTAAAGACTGCGACAAAGTTTATATCGGCCAAACATCAAGGGCCCTAAGATCCAGGACTAGAGAACACAAGAGAGCGATTTTCACGGGAGATGTGAATTCCTTATTGATCCAACATTGTATAAAAAACAATCATAATTTTGACCTTGACGATGTCAAGATCATTGACCGCTGTTCCCAATGGTCAAAAAGATTATTTTTGGAAGCGTGGCACTCAATTAGCGACTCGAATGCCATCAATGAACACATTGACATTCCTGACATTTACAAGGCCCTTGGCAATCCCAAGTGACGTTTCTACGGCTCTTTTAAAGCACTCATTTGCATTTGTAGCCATTTTATTGCTGAAGAAGGTTATAGTATTTTAACCGAAACGTCCTTACAAAAAGTTTTTTAGTCAGTGACAACAATTTTATTTCTTAAGTTTATGGTAACTTAATTGAAAAGTGTAAGGCAATTTGACCTTAACTGTCACATTTTTTATAATTTTATGGTGTAACACATTTCTTGCATGGCTAGTGCGCATACCTGTTTCATTAGAATTAACGCCGAAATGCCCTGTACGATGGTCAATATATATTTATCAACTCCGCTGATAAAACCAAATTTTTGTAACTCTCCCCACCGACTCAGCACCATAGTTTCTTCAAAAACTACCTCCTTTACTCAAATACTATGTCTGGCCACCGTTTGATCATTCACCGTTCTTAAACAACTCATACGTCAGTTGGATGCATCAGACTGAGATTTGTGAAAGTAATCCCCCCTCCCCCACCCCGAAAGTAATGGCCACCTGAAAAGAACAGCAACCTGGGAGTAGAGAAGCCGTCCAGTCGTAATTAGCAAGTGATTAGTGATTTCCTTTACATACGACGTCTTCGTTGTGAAGAACGACTAACTGCCGGACTTAAGAATTCTTTTAAAGACGAACTGTGTTTTTTCAAGCCTCACGCAGACGGAAGAACGGGCACCGAGAAAGAGATAGCTAAAGTGAAATTATGTTTATTACCTTGGTGGTTTTTTCCTTTAAGTACTCACATATTGTAGCTTCTTGAGAGTAAATACAACCCGAAAGTAAAGCGGGAATCGCTAATTCGGTACTTTACTGTATGTTGCTGCAGCATAAATAATTAACGTTTCATCTTGATGAGGATCCAGGCGCAATCCACGATAGAGAGATATATGGAATGCTGGCTGCGTGGGAAAATCTCAGCATCATATAAGCATACTTTTTTGTAATGGGCATCATTCTTTTAGCGGCATCCTATGGGGGCAGTCAATCACATGTTGTGACTAGAACCAAAGATTTGCAATGTTAAGCTAGAGTACCTTGGAGGTTCCGATGTTCTTTTGAACAAAGAAGGAAGACTCATAACTCATCTCCAGCTTTCAAGGGTAACTTAACCCAATTTGATTGCATTCTGGGGCGGATAAGGCCCACCCCTGGCCTTAGTATAGCCTAAATGGGTATTCTTGGACGTCTCGGGTAATTTCTTTTTCGAACATTTCAGTGCACCACGAAGTACCCTCTCTAGGTTGAGCACTTTTCTCAATGGTGTATACTTTGAGTGAAATTATGAACTTGCTTTATTGCATTAAAATATATTCTTACCCAGTTCTAAGCTCCCTCTCCGAATGTAGTAATCTGTCTTAATGATCTGGAAACTCATCATCGGCTTCTTTGGGTAAAACTTTAAAAGATCGTTTTCTATTTCCCAGATGAGTTGGAATGCCTTTGTCATGTGCTCTTCAGACACCACTCTTTGGACATCAAGGTTCTTGACGTGTCTCGAGGATTTAACGTAGAAAGCAACCTGCCTGTTCTTGGACCTTATTTGGAAACGGCTGGTAATAGAACGGGTCTCCGCGTCAAGGTGTCGATCGACGTCTTGAAAGCACCTTTCCGCAATGGTCTGCTCTTGGTCGGTGATCCCAACTTTTGCAGCTTTCTCCACATAATACGACGCAAAGAAGTATCTGTTTTCTGCTGTTTCCTCGCCTGCAGCACACGGTAACAGTAGCTAAAAGACAGTTGATGACATGATAAGCTTTTAAATTTCCTAGCGTGCATAACTGAACAATAAATACACCCATCGAAAATAGTTTTATTTTATGTGTCCGTTGTCGTACAAAACAGGGGCCAGTTGCACGTGCATTGGGATCACAACTGTCACGTTACTGTCACGTGCTACGTGCTATAAAAAAAGAATATTGTATTGTATTGTATTGTATTGTACTGTAGGACACTGTACACATTTTGTACACCAAGGGTCTGATTTTGCCGGGCTCCACAAGTGAAGTTGATCCTATTGTAGCAACCAAATTTTAACAAGAATCTGTCCCCCTCTCCCCACTGGCAGGAGACAAATAGAAGCCCGTTCTGGACATATCTGGGTCTTTCATTTACCTCTACAGAATCTTCGAGCAATTCCTTAGCCTTGGAGTAGTTCCCCATTCTACGGGCGAGCGCAGACTCTATATATTTTAGTTTACAAAGCAGAAAGCGATCATTTGTCAATTGGTAGGTCTTCGTAATCTCAAACGCTTTCATTTTATGCTGTTCTGCCTCTTCGATTCGATTTTCATGTAAGTCCAGCATGGCCAGCTACAAAGAAAAAGAAATAAAACAGATAGCGTCGATCAATACAGTTGTTGGTTTCCTGGCAAGCTCACCAAAGGTTGTTGCCAAGCTTACCAAAGGTAGGTTCACTAAAGGCAGGAAGGAGTATGCAGGGTTGGCGCAGAGGTAAGAGCACTTGCCTTCCACCAATGTGTCCCGGGTTCGATTTCCGGACTCGGCGTTATAAAGTTCTGCTACGAGAGTCTTATCTCCAGGTACTCCGGTTTTCCCTTTAATCGTATCTATAACAAAATTCTCAGTTCTGATTGGTTCTACGCGCGCCTATTTGTCGCGTAATTGGCGAGCGATCACGTGGGTGTCCAATTACAGGTATCCAATTACAACTTTTTGTAATTGGATACCTGTAATTGGACACCCACGCCATTCACGCGTCAATTACGTGCACTTTAATGGCTTCCTTCATAATGTTTTCCTACTGTTTGTAAGACTGCTGGAACATACCCCTGACTTTTTCACCCAAAGGAGGTTTTCAAAATCTTCTTAATCTCGAAATTTGTTATAGATACGATTAATTAGTAATTGGACCTCGTGTCGTACAATTCAGGGAGTAATCGTGCTCGTAATTTCAAATCGGACTCGCGCTGCGCGCTCGTCCCATTTTGAAATTACTCGCCCGATTACTCCCTGAATTGTACTCCACTCGGTCCAATTACTATTACTTCTTAATTTGCGCCGAATAAGTAATAAATTGTTATTGTTATTATAATTATTACTTCTAAAGATGATGAAAAGGACGAAAGAAAAAAGCTATTGGCACTGAATAGCGACACGATCTTTATAAGCAACAAACCTCGTACAACGCCAAGGGGATTATGTCTTTCAACCGTAAGTCACTGTCAGCTGCTGTTTCAAGCCTTTCCAGAGTTTCCATGAAGAGATCTCGCCTCCCTGGTGCGTCCAGATATAAACGACAAACATAGAAACAAATATACCAACTTACCAACCAACCAACAAACGAATGAACACTTTAAATAGATAAATACCGTATTTCCTCTAATAATAGCTTGGGACGATTATGTTTTTTTTTTCGGAAAAAGGGACTGGTCAGAGGGAGCTGGAGGCAGTAGAGATTTTAAATTAAGTGATTAATTTTTTTTTAACAAGTGAATTTTGTTCTATTGCTTTTTTTATAATACAATATTAAAACACAACACTCGTTATGATAACATGAGCGTAAATTTATCTGACCCTCCTTTTTTTTTTAAATAAAGGATGACCCTCGCAGTTGCATTGCCGCGAACGCAACTGATTTATGCAATTGTGTAAAGAAGCCTGAAAAAAATTAAGGGCTTCAATGGGGTTTGAACCCGTGACCTCACGATACGGTGCGATGCATGTTCTAATCAACTGAACTATGACGTTGGGAGCAGGTCAATTGTGGGTTCATATGTGAGGATCATCCTTCGTTTGATTTCATTTCCGTTGTTCGTATATGATTCATTTCATGTTCATCATTCACTGTCTGTTTTCATGACCCTTCTTTTTTTCAAGGAATCAAAAAGTTGTCTCCCATGTTCCAACCCCTCTAACCCTTTCTAATTTCTGACGAGTCATTTAACAGGGGCTATTATTAGAGAGGCGAAATTTAAGTCCTAAAGTTAATTTGTTTCTTTGTCTAGTTTTTATGCATTTGTAACTTTGCTGTAAGTACTGTAACACTTGAATAAAAGTTTATCTTCAATCTTAATTAAGAAAGGAAACGGCATTTTTTACATAAAACATGTTTCGGCAGTTCACTTCTGCCATTGTTGGTTGGAATGTTTACATAAGTATAAGGTATTTATATCTAGTGTAACAGAGAATAGTAATATAATGAGGGTAACAATAATAGAAAACATGAAAATGTGTGATTACAAAGAAAGCTTTAAATTAATGTGATTGAATCGTTGATTTAAAGAGGGTTGCTCCTTTTGTATATGTAAAATTTCTTTTGTCTTAAGTTGGAAACCGGTGGAAGCGTAATCTACTTTACTAAAGCATAAAAGCACAAAGTGCGGTAATGTTGGGAATTCTGTAAATGTTTAAATATCTGATGAGGGGTCCCATCACAAGGTGCTCATGAAATATGATCGTATCAATTCAAGGTAATTGGCTTGATAGGAGAGAGGAGGTGATTGTTTCAATTATTGTCGCCAAAACAGCACGACTTATTTGGAAGTACAGTTTGTGGAGTCTAAACATTTGGACATTTATAGCAAGAGCCATTAGACTTTACCATTAATTCACAAAAGTTTACAATTGAATACTACATAATTTCTATTTCTAAAGTAAGATTCAATTTCGTCTATCTTTAGACGTTGAAGCTGATTCATATGATTTATACTCAGTTTCACCTTATGTGCATGAATATTTTATTCTGCTACTCTCACCGTCATCGGCCAAACGCTGAAGTTTCTTAACTATTTCCATTCCCGCAACTTTGTTCCACATACCTGAAAATCAAGATTGAGAAAAAAAAAAACATGAAATGACCATAAAACCATGTCTTTTTGTAGCTATACTGCTGTATAGCTACCACATTTTCAACATAGCGTGTAATTAGAAGCACAACCCGTGATTTTGTTCAAGAGCTACATAATTTGCATATTTTCCAAGACAATATGCGACTAATCATTTTATTACTATTAAGGATTTCTTCGTTACGACCAAGCTTGGTTAATAAATGACCGTTCATTATGCATGGGGTAGGGGGAGGTTGGTGGGATTTGGAGGAGTGTCATTTGCAAATTGTATGACCCCCCCCATCCCTGCTTACCAGTTTTAGTCATATAAAGCCCCTCAGAAAGAATTTTTTGGGATGACCCCCCTCCAAAGTTACACCAGTTATTTTTCCACTTTTTTTAACTCAGAAGTTTGCTTCCCCCTTATTGTTTGATTTTATTGGGCAGCCCCCTCCTCAAAAGTCATTTGGGCGTGACCCCGCCCAAATCACACTAGCACCCCCACCGCCATCCAATAAAAATGAACAGTCCCAAACATTCTGTCTTTTAATTGATATAATCAGCTCTCTAAGAAGATCTTGGAACGTTGTCAATGTTAATGGGCTATGTCGTAACTATCGCGCACGCGCATCGAGTACTTACAGCCTGACGTTTTTCAAGTTGTCGGCCATTGCTGCGCAAATTGAATTCGATGTGTTTCAGTGATGATGCGGGTCAGGAAGGGATGAGAGTCCAGCCGACTCATGTTATCGCCAAAGACACATTTCGCCGTGAAAAACTCATTCTTGGAGGACAAATTGTTGTTTTGTCAAAGCGATAAGAAATGTGCCTTCGCTGATCACTTCAATTCATCGCGAGGGCTACAAACTTTCTTTAAAATGCTTTTCAGTGGATTGCCCGAACAAATTTTTGTTTAGGAAAGCTTCTTGTAATCTCTTTTGTTTATCTGAATTCACCAAACGATCTTACGTACAGAAACCGAAATCCTCGAGCCCATATCAATTGACAAGGCCAAATTTCTCTGCAAATTTTTAAAATTTTCCAGTTAAGTCTCTTTCTTGGGCAATTCTTAATAGGCAACTCCAAAAATTCTTGACGTGAGGGGTTGCTGTTTTTTTTAACCTAGTCAGTGCGCATCAGGTAGTCATTACCGGTTGTTAAAACAAAAAAATAAAAAAAAATATCGAAAAATCGCGCAGTAAACAATGCGTTGAAGTAAGAAAATTATATAAGTAAACACAACCGGCAAAGCGAACTTGCATGTTTCGCCACGCGGTTCGACACCTGTCTGAAATTGTCAGATAAAAGCAGAGAATAATGAAAATTTCACAGATGTGTTGATTGATGACAGAACCTCAGTGCGCAGTCTCATTTTGCGACGCAGTGCCTTTAATATTTAACCACATTAATTTCTAATCGTTTAACCACTACTCTGATTTCTCAAAGCCAAAAAGTCAATTACCAGTTGGTCTGATTTTCTTGATAGCTTTATCAATTCCAGGTCCTTCCTGATACTCTTCAAGCTGGGGGCCTGGAACAGAAACCTCCTGGTGTCTATAGGATACACACCTATGGCGACCTCTGGTAGCAGAAATTAGCTTTACAGTGGTGTCGAACAACTGAGGACGTAACGACGGAAGAAGGAGCGTAACCACGCCTGTTGATCCGTGTAGCTGACGAAAACCGTGGTCTTGAGTGTCAAAACGAACCAGTCCATGCGGTGAAACGTGGACTCTAATAAAATATTCTCCATTGTTCTAGTGAAAGGGTTGAAAGACTTGCTTAACACCGGCTACAGTCCATTTTGCAGTTGTGGTGACCTGGCCTAAGTAGAAGCGAGACTAGAGGTGACCTTGTTTTGATACAAACCTCTTCTCTGAATTCTTCTCGTAAATGTAGATGTAGACTAGTTAGCAAAAGAACAACAAGGTCGGTACGTGAGAATAGCAATGAGGTCTGTATCAAAACAAGGCCACCCGGCCCCAGTTTTGATTCAATCCATAGGCCAGGCTACTTAGCACACAATTGAAAAATATGTTCTTATACAAAATGCATTAATAATAATAATAATAATAATAATAATAATAATAATAATAAACGAATTCTTAAACAATCTTAATTTACAATATATGCTGTACTAAAATGCTAAGAACGACATTCAAAATTACAATCCGTATGAATATATAAAGAGATACTAAAAACTTCGTTTTTAAAGGCATAGAATAAAGAATGGAAAATATACTTTTACAAAAAAATATGCAAAAATAAGTCCCGAGCAAACACGAGTGAACTGAAATATGCAAATAATAATAATAATAATAATAATAATAATAATAATAATAATAATAATAATAATAATTAACAATTATTTACCGAAGTAAAAATCCACCACTTTCGCCGACACTGAGGTGAATAATTGTTTGTATATACCACACAAGCTGAATAACTAGCGGGTATTCAAATAATTTCCTCTTCGGAAACCGAAAAAGGAAAGCCAATTTGTTTCTCTTCGGCTGCTCGGAGGTGAATAGTACTTTGCTAATCACCTCCGACTTAACCAATCAGAACGCGCGAAAAGCACTATTCGCTTGTGTGGTATATACTAATAATATTTATTGATACCACGCAATTTCCAAGGAAGTTTAAATGCGCCTTACAATTCTAATTCCTTACAATTCTAAATTCTTTACAATTATTAAATCAAATTTACAATTTGTACAATTCTCAAATCAAATCAAAAGTTGGTTTTTGCAGAGAGGAGAAAACTGGAGTACCCGGAGAGAACCAACAAACTCAGTCCACATTTGATGCCGAGTCCGGGAATCGAACCCGGGACACATGGTGGAAGGCGAGTGCTCTAGTTTGAGTAATTCAAATTCAGACAGCGTGCATTTAAAAGAATAATAACAATAATTAGAATTAAATAGAGGACACATACTTCCGGAAAATGAAACGGGGCCACACATTCAATTGAATGACTAAACGTGCAAGCGCACATTTTCCTGCGATTAGTTGTCGTCACTTTCTCGAGTTTTCTGTTATACTTACAATAGAGAAACCATGTGCAGATGGAACCATCTCGCATCTCCATATCTCGCCTAGTGTGTTCTCCATAATTGCTAACCGATAACGAATCACAACGTACGGGCCGCATAAAGGATAAAAGCACATCAACTCGGGAGGCTTCAAACTCAACAAGCCCAAATTATGGCGTTGAAAAGTTCCTCCTGCATTAAGTCTCACGTAGTCAATTATTTCGAGTTGTAACTCTTCCCCTGCCATAACACCTGGCGAAGAAAAAGAAAAGTTGACATAAATACACCATTAATATTTTAGAGACAAACATAAAAATTTGAAACTACATGAATGACTTATAAACTAAAACACAGGGCTCAAGGCTATTACTGACCAACTGTGTTGCTTTTTAAATCAACGGTGAACCCGGATGTAAAAATCATGTTTTCGAAAAATCGGCAGCTTTTGTAGGTGACAGATGATCAGCATGTGGAATTTGCATCAGATCAGTTGAATAATTGTGCTGTGCAATTAAGGGTGAAATAATGCAGGGCGGGATTGGGGCGTGTAGAAGGAAGGAATGTTGTTAGAAACTGCAAATAAACGATTCCTTTTGGCCCTACTTATTTAATGACACCAGTCCATTTGGACAGTGAATCTGAGGGTTCATTCAATTCCTGTCGACGCTAACAACAGTTATGGTACACAGAAGCCAAACTCAATCACTATTGCAGTGCCACGTAACGTTTTAACCGCGGTGTATAAAGAAACCAACCTGTGTGTGGCCTTTTGGCACCAGAGATTGATAGTTCTATGAAACGTCAATTTAAAATCATTATCTTAGTGTGAGTGATTAACTACCGTGACGGTTGGCTTTGATATTGATTTATGTTACTGGTGTAAGTCTAGTTATTAGTTATATACCATTGTGGTGCGCTTTTGAATATGGTATAGAAAAGGCGCAATATAAGTAATAAATATTATTATTATTATTATCGTTATTATTAACAAACATTGCATCATGCGTGGGAAGATTATTACGCAATTCATGCCAAGGCGCATTCTTTCTCAAGAAAAGAGAAACCTTATGGACGTTGTTTGACATTCGACTTTTTACGCTACATTCGCTCGAACAAATTATAATAATATGATGTTGCACCTCAAAATTCATAAATGACTGCAATTGTCTAGAACTGCCTGTATGTCTTTTGGTTTAATTATTGCTGATTCATTTGACAGCTGACCATTAGTCAGCAACATAAAGCTTAGTGTACAGAGGCCTGTAGCCTATTCAGTTTAAAAGCAAATGCTAGCTTGTTTGTATTAGCAATGATGAAGTACAGTGATTGACTAGTGTGTTTTCCCTTACTGAGGTCGGGCATATCTGTGCTGATGTGCTGGGGTTGGGGGCGTGCAGGGGGAAAGGATTGGGGCCGGGGGGAGACAGTTATTAAAAGGCCATTTACTTTTACGACTTCAAATTGACTCTACAAATAAACTGTTGCCTTAAGTCTTACATAACCTAACGAAGAAATTTAAATGCTACTGTTTACGCTACTAAACTAGATGTGTATTAGGAAAAGGGAAACAGGAATGACCGCACAAGCAACAGAACATTACCAGTTACTTCCTCTCCCCCGATTGAAGTTAAAACGAAATCAAAGGGAATCAAATGTTTCGGTTAAAAACGATTTCAGACGCTACCTAACAAAAATGGAGTAAGGAAAGCATTCTAGTTGGAATACGCACTCTAAATATGAAAAAAAAAAAAACGTAGGGCATTGTAATAATTATTACCTTTGATTTAAGCACCCACAACTGAGCAAAAACACTCTTCAATCGGCGTTAGACAGCACCTTCGATGAACATCAGCAAATGAAGGTAGGAAGATGGACCGTTTTTCTGGCCATGGATACTACACGACAACGCAACTTGACAAGCTGTTTTTCCTTCTTGAAGTTTTGTTTTGAATTGCAAATCAATCTAATTTCGGGGATTCCCCCTACGTAACGAAAGTTCCGCATTTGTAAGTATACAATTAATAATGATAATAAGGATGATAGTATTAACAATAATTTACAATCATTGTATTGTAAGTAGGTCAAGTATTGTGCCGTGTTGTAAGTAGAGTAAGGCAATGTAAGTAATTATGTTTAAAATAAAACAAAATAAAAAAAAAGAGCATGACCTTAGAACATTCTCGACAAATTTCCCTACGTCTTTTCGTGACACTTGGTTTTCGTCATTTGGCGACAGTATTCATCAAGAAAATGACACAATTACAATTTCCGTTGAAGCTCATGGTCAAGGAGATTCTTCTGCCTGTCTATTTTAAGTTAAGAGAACATTTTTCCAAGGCCTATCGGTGGCACAACTTTTTTTTTGCTCAATAATGGTTACAGTGGTAAGAAAGATGAGTTGATGTATTTTTTCCACACAAAGTTCAGTCGTTTGGATTATATTTGTTCTCTGGTAATGTTCCAACGCGCGGGGAAATTTTGCTTGTTGAGGCAACAAAACTCTGCAAATCTCTGTCATAAATACACGGGCCACTTCTCGTAAGCGACCACCATCCGTAAGCGACCACTTAAATTACCGTTTTGTTTCTCAGTCAAATACTTTTTCAAAAAACACTCTTGTAAGCGACCATTAAATTTCTTAAAGGACCGTGACCTCTCTTTTGTCCAGAAATTTGACACACCCTTTTGTTTTCTGTCACAGTAAAAGACCACCAAACATGATCACATATAATCTTCAGAAAAAAATATTATTATTTATTTTACTCGTAAGCGACCACTTTGTCGTGCATCAAGGGTGGTCGCTTACGAGAGAGTCGACTGTATTCAAGAACCTTAATGCCTGTTTCAGGCAGATATTTGAAGAAAGAACCGTCGGCAACTTGAATACAGATGAGGCAAGTCTTTTTGCAGAACAGCGAACATTTAAATCGTTTTATCCAAGACCATATGAACTGGAAAAAAAACATTTGGCATGACAGATTTTTATGGCTAATGTATGTTGCAGATATACACAACCGTACACAACCTTGAAAATTAATTTGGAAAGATTGTAGGTATTTCAGAAATGAACCTTAGACGGACATCTGTAGTTTGAGATTTCTTTTCATTGAATTCTCTCCCGAAACTATGGAAAGTGAGATTTCGTATGAGAAATTCGAAGTTGATGGCTCTTGTTATGTTCTGAAAGTACTAGTGGGCAACTATCATGCTCATTTTACTTGTGCTAAACAAAATGAGGGTACATGGGTGTACTTTGATGGTACAATGGTTTTATATTTTTTAACGCAACTGTTTTTAGTATCAGATTACACACTACAGTGTCACTCCGGTAAAATAAAAGTCATTCAAGTTAGAGTGATGCATCAGAAAGGGGGGTCCAAGCGACAATTGTTTATAGACAAACTCAATGCTTAGCAGCCAATCAAGCTGGTACGTCTGAAAAACTGCATAGTCAGCAACCATGTTCTTCAATAAAGGTACCTCAGTTGAAGATGCACTACCTCATACAGTCGACTTCAAGTTTCAAGAGCCATTCCAGATAACTAGAGTAACCTCTTTGATGAAGTCAACGTCTGGGATGTCTCATGTTTGTGGCACTCAAAGTGGGAAGGCGTTTTCCTCCGAAAAAACAGCAAATGGTCCGTGATGCTACCGTAACAGATCTCACCAGGGCAATGCCCATGTCAGTATGGTGAGAAGAGATCTCTGCCACCTTGTTAACGGATTGCAGACTTCATCATTACTATGGAAGGTGTTTGACAACAACCAAGACTACTGTCATATCCTCCGTGCTGAAAAACAAGATGTCAGCAAAGTGATAGAGCACCAGTCAGAAAACTGGATTTGCTGTCCTGACAACTTAAATGTTGTAGTAAATGTTGTTTTATGGTATGCAACAACCAAAATTGCAGAGAGAAAGTCAACACCACCCCGGGGTCTAAAATTATAATTTAAGTGTCAGTCAGCTGCAGCAGATCTATGGCAAAAAACTGGATATGACAATCAACGTTAACCTGGAGAAAGGCAGGAAGGTGTACAGGTCAGTAGCAGCGTTTCCCAGACCTGTTTGAATGTGAAATCCTGGCAGAGGACGATACGGCACCACTCAATAGAGAAACTCTTACTTCTTGAATGTGTCAACTTTCAGCTGTCTCAGAATGGAACTGGTTACAAAAATGCAAAATTACGGAAACAATGAAACCACTGTTTACAATTTCAGAACGTTGACCCAGTGCTCTCCTATTTTATTTTTGTAATTGACAAATGTATTTATACGTAACTTTTCAAAGTGAGAGAATAAAGTTGTTGTTGTTGTTGTTGATAAATACGTTTCTCTTTTTTGTAAACGTTTTTCATAAACTTGCGAGAACAAAGTTAGAACAAAGTCAGAAGAAAATTGAAGTTTAACTGAGGAAAGCTCCGGTTATGTAATAGGTACATGTAAGCCGCCTGAAGGATAAAAATAATTATGGCTGCCACAACAGAGCAAGCAATTTGTAACATGAATACGGTGTATTCAGTAATGTATCAGTCGAGCTGTGCGCCTAGAAATCTTGCCTTCGAACGCACTTCTAAGCTTTGATTATTACTAGTTGTACGATTATTAAGGTTCCATTTTATGAAATCAACGGTGCAAAATCAAAATTAAAGGAAACTACCATCCACCCAAATTATCCTAGTCTCCCCTTTTATTCACCTCTTTCGCTATTCCTGACCCCACCCCCTTGTGACCAAATCCTCAACAGCGGAGGCAGCTCTAGTAGTAACTATTTCTAGTAATTATATAAAGGGGAGCAGTTACATTACTGGAATGAACAATAGTGAGATGTGCGGTTTTCTGGCCAACTAAACACGTTTTGCGCGGTTTTGATGCGGTGAATTTCAAAGCTCTCAGTAACGTCTCAGACCAGTTTCAGTTTTAGTGGCCCATACAAACTATGTAACCGTCAGCTTGTTTAATTAAATTAAAGAAATATATGGGATTATCGATAGGTTGGCAATCGTGAAATACTCTGATAATGTTTTGAACGTAAAAGGCGAATTTTAGAGTTCTAAGTGCCTTTGTGTTGAACGTTTACCTGTGACTATATCAGACGGGAATATAGAGACCAGGAAGAAAAGTTAGAGGTAAATGTGGATACCACGAGAATGCTGCGTGAGAGTGACCTGGATTAGGCTCAATTCAAGTAATTAATGATTTGGTTTATGCATCTCAACTACTGTTTTCTAAATACGGAGACCAAGCTAGTCGTCCTTGGGGCAAAGCAGCAATTTCTAATGTGAAATCACCAGTAATCACCGAGTAATTTTTATTACATGGTTTTTCAATTACAAATGTCAAAATGCAAGTGCAAGTGAACTAGTGTTTAATCCAACTTCAATTTCTGTAATAACGTTTTTATCTGTGAAAGGCTTTAACGTTTTTGTACACGTTGAATTATCATTACGAGAGCAAAGATCCGCTTCAAACGGTTTGAGAGGTATGCATGACCTCTCTGAAGGCTGGTTTCCACCAACGAAGTTCCAGTGAAAATCAAACCGACGGAGTCGGAAGCGGAATACTGATTCCGCTTATGACTCCGGCGTTTATGATCCAGTGAAAATTAGACATTGTCGGGGTCGCAAGCACTATTTTGGTATCAAACTGTAATCGGAAAGCGTGAGAACGAGTATTGTGATTAGTTGGTTCTTCCACTTCTGCTTCCGACTTCGACACTCTAAGTCCACTGGATCATAAGCGACGGAGTCATAAGCGGAAGTAGAAGAAAGAGGAAACGTTCTGATTCTTTCGACCCCGATTCAGCCGAGCTGATGACTCCGCTGACGATCGCTGTCGATCTCCGACTCCGTCGCTAGTAAAAAACCAGCCTTAACTTGTACATTTGGGAGAAGATTTTGTAGGAAGGTATAGTTGCAAAAGGAGTCATATTTTGCATTAGATTATTGCAAAGCCCATAAAATAACACTTTCTTGATGTGATACCCTGGCCATCATTATTATCATTGTCATCGTTATCGTCATCATCATCATTGTCGTCGTCATTATCATCCAATTCAGAAAGATACATTTTACCATCAGACGTGGTTCTTAGCTCTATTATTAACTTAATTTCAGATTGATGTTTAGATGGATAACAGGGAAATGTATTCTATGGTGTAAAATCAAAAGTGGGACCAGCATTTGGCCCAACATCAGGGTCCCCATTGTCGTCAACAGGCGTGCGAACTAATTTCCTCAAGTGAAGGTCAACAGAATACATGATCCCAAGAGCATCCTTCAATGTGTCGGGGCGGCCATTGAACACGTTCTCCAGCGATTTTAATAGTTTGGTGTACACCATGTTGAACCTTTCTGCCTGTCTGTAGGCCTTTGAACCCTCAATGTATTTTGACATCCGGGGATTAGGGACCATTGGCCAAACACCATCAGGATCGAACGGAATCCTGGTACCATTAAAGAAGTATGTACCATTGCACAGCTGAAGGGAAGACAGTATGATATCAATATAGCTATAGAAAAACACTAACAAAACAGGGAATACTCAACGGGAAAGTAAGAATAACAAACATGTGTAAACACACAAAAAAATATGGATAAATAGTTGCGGATTTAACTTATGGCGAAGAAAAGAAGAGTTTTAAAACAAGTCCTGTGAATTGAAGGAATGGTTGCCTTAGCGATCTCAGCTCGTTGGAAAACTCCTTACTCTTTCAAAGGTGTTGTCCGCCGTAAATTAGAAAATAAGTAATTTCCGCAACGAACCTTGTTTGTTTGGGACGCACGACCGCTAGCACCTTCGCGTCAGAACTCGCATACTAATCGGTTCTGCTTGCCACA
>OX419336.1:43688867-43706367 GCA_948470475.1 Galaxea fascicularis | reverse complement strand
GTGGCATATTCACAGGGTGTGTGATTTGCTTCGACTCAGAATTGTTCAGTTGATATTACATTAGCGCGACTCCATTTTATATATCGTTTAGTTTAGTTTTTTTTCAGTCTCTGTTGTATTTACAAGATACATTAGCCAAAACTCTATACTCTCTAAGCAAAGGAAAGGTGTAGACTGCATAATGATTTACTTGATTGTCGATTAACTTACTAACCGTTCAGAAATTGCTCTCTTGAGAGTGAAGCGAAACATGCTGAAGACCGGTCACCATCAACCAATGGATCCGAAATGATTTCCATTTTCATCGCTGAAGGTATACAGTGTGATCCCTTTTCAAACTTGTGGCAATGCCCGTTGTGTCCCGTGTTTTTGTTTCGATGCATGAATGAAAAAGTGTGTCTAAAACTTGAAATTCGTTTTTGCTCCAGTTCCGGCTGCTCGATTTTCATAAAAATGTTCCTGATGAGACCAAGCGAGAGCTTTTCAATGGGGACAGTTAGGTCAGGCTGTACTCCACCTGGGAGACGGGAGGGATAATGTAGAATGAAGTCCTTTGAATACAGAGACGGTTTTCCTCCAACAGCGTTAAGGATGTTGGCAACAAGTGCCATATGCATCATCTCTTGAATAATTATTGTCTTCATCACTCTTTGGATTTCAAGGTTATAGCTATATTTGATGGATGCGAAAGCAGCTAAGTATGTGGGAATAGTTGAATGCTCTAACTCCAAAGCAGTCTGCAGGTTCTTCCGAAGGTTTTCAACCGAGTAAAAATTCTTTGGCTCACCAATGGGCGGCTTTTCTTTTGAAAGCCATTCGACAATAACCTGTCGTTTGGACGCTGAGAGGTCACGTGTTACCGGCATATGATTCGGATGAGACATAGGCAGTTCCAGGCTCATTTTGATGGTCTTTCGGTGCTCTAAAACTTCATAATAGTTTCCTAAGTCTACAAAGTTTTGAGTCATCACTGGATACAAGTTGGCGTATTGCTTGAATATGGGAAATACGTCATCCAACCAAGTTGGCTCTACACCCTTCAGTTCGTATTGGTCCCATACAAGAATAACAAATAGCGAGTTGAGTAGCATCAAAGGGTTCATTTCACACATGCTTGAGCAACTGTCTTGTCTTCTCAACGTGTAGAAAAATGGGTAAATCTGGCCATCAATGAAACTCCTGTTATTTTTAGGATCTTTAGCTTGAATGTCAACTACGGCAATTCCGTTGTCATCTGTGATTAACTCTGGTGGATCGGATAAGAGAGGTTGGCCAATCTTAGGTTCGTCTGAGAATATGACGTCACAAGTGCAAGGGTCTACTCTGACACGCCCTCCTCGAAGAGGCTTTCCAAACTTTGTGGCAAGTAGCTGAACATGAGCTATGTCACCAGGATTCTTACGAAATGTCCAGTTGTTGAATGGATGGATATCAAGGCCATCTTTAGCTTCCGCGAGCAGTATTCTCTTACATTTGAGCACAGGCAAAACACCGGTTGCCTAGAAACCAAGGTGACACAAAAGTCAATTAGTCTTAAAAAGTGGTTAAAAAAATTACAGCTTTAAACTGTTTTATTATTCCACAAATTGATAGCAAAGCACCATTTTCTCAGTTTATTACAGGAAAAAAAAATGAAAAATTTCGTATATCTCAGGATATCTGTCGAGTGCGCATGACGAGTGCAACATCGTCACAGTGTGTTTTAACACGTTGTAACACAAGATATCAGTTGCACACGCACGATGAATATCGAAACCCCCATGACCATATTTGAACAATGTTATATTGTGTTCAATAATAATTTGTACTAATTTATTGTACCTCAGCAACAACCAGGGGATGGTTGCTCAATGTTTCCATATAGTTATCTGACAGAGAGCCTAGGGACGGGAAGATCTGGACACCAGCGGAATTTGGATACCAGTTGGGATAGTTGTCATAAACCAAACCAAGCCAGAGTAGATCATCATTGCACGTCAGCGATGGATTTTCATTTACAGGCAAAGCAACAAGAAGACCCTCAAAAATATTGGTAGCCATGGTTCCATTTTCGTATATTGGTAGACTGTTGCCAAAGTCGACAAAAACTTTCCTGTGACGTTGATCGACGTAAAAAGGCGTGTCCTGAAGATGACTGACCTGTGACTTCATCATACGGCCGTGAGTGAAGAACGGTGGGGATCTGCGCCCTAACAGACCGATTGTACCTAAAAGTAGTAACAAAGAATTCTTAAAACGACGGTGAACAAATTATATGAATGTGTTTATAACAAGAGATGTTGAGATGGCATATAAAGCGTGGTGAATGTTTATACGTATCTACGCTGTCGCACCCATACCAGGAAAAAAAAAAGATTCTGAATTCTCCCAACCAGAGTCAAACCCGAAACTTTCTGATTACCTGTTCAGATATCACTGAGCTATAGGATACGCGTGGGAGTTTACTGCCATGTCAGTGGGTAGACTACTGACAATGAGAGACACGGAATGATGGGCATATGGGTGGAATGTCAAAATAACAAAAACACTTGCTTATGGCTCCTGCATATGAAGAATTTTTAAGCCGAAAGATCGTATAATTAAAAAGAAAAGGGAGATACAGAGTAACTGTCTCTAATGTCGGATAGCAGACGAAAAATTCCTGGTAACGCTGGGGACGTCACTGAAAAAGATCTTGCTGTACTATTTAAATTTTAGGTTTTTTTTCTTTCTCGAGTGATGTTAGAAAGATACTATACCTGTAATTCGTCCCGTGGTAAATTTGTTTTTCTCGTAATTCCCTTGGTACATGTCTAAGTTAAGTCGTATGGATAATCTGTCGCTGGTAATGTTGAAATTGTCCATTGCCTTTTGGAGCTGTTTGATAAATGGCGAGTCATCTCCACTGTCTATCCATCGAATATTTGACAAAACTGATTGGTAAGCTGCCCCAAGGGTAGAATCTCCTCTCTTTTTAGTTATCTTCTTTTTCCACATGTACTGAAAAGGAACTGGCTTATAATCAGCCGAAAACAGATTCCCAACTCGAATCCTCCAGCCCCAAATCTCAGAGAAAGTTTGTGCCTCGGTGTCCAAGTCGACCATCTTCGCCCACGTTCCGTTGCCACCATCTGCAAAATATAACGATGAGAGAAATTTTAGTGAAACGTTTTCTGGGATTTGTGAAGAATACCACGGGGATGCACAACAGAAACTCAGTGTCAACGCTACGAACAAGAGAAACGATGTGAAATTCTTTGAGGTTCGTAACCGGAAGTATTTACATTAGAGCAAGTGACAGGAACTAAATATTTTGCCAAAATCCAAAAGCAAACCGAACCGATAGAAATTGTAACTGTGTAAAGTCCCTTTCTTATTGATTAAAAATCGAAAGATTTAGATTTTTCCAAACTTCTGAAACGCCAACTTCAAAAATATCTACAAAATATAACGATGAGAGAAATTTTAGTGAAACCTATGGTTATAATAAATTTTACTTGAGAAGGTTTAACCATCAACAAACTACTTTCTGGCCTTCATTGAAATTTCATTTGTTCCCTAGTTAATGACCTCAAAGTCAGTTTGCAAATGTCTTTAACGTTTGCAGCAGCAGTCAATCTAGTTAAAGTAATGACTAAAATGTTTTCAAAATAAGGGTTATTGTCCATTAATGTCTGAGACAAAATCTAATTTTTTCGAATTCCTGTCGTGATATGCATGGCATTCTTTCAGCGTTGTGATCGATCAATGTAATCAAACTAAGATATTTCAGTGAGTCTGTCAAACAGCAGGCACTGAAATCATAACCATCACCATTACCCTTGATGTCATTAGTAATCTCCACAATCATTTACACATCTTTTATCTTAATAGCCTTTGGAGTCTACATTTGATTGAGTTGGCACCTTGTATCATTGCCCCCATGAGCGGTTCAGAGTCCTTGTCACCCTCATCCTCCCCCACACAGTGTCCATTGGAATAACACACGTGGGTCACTGAACCAGTCACACTCCATTCGCCGCTGCCTTTTGGGTTCCAGTTTCCTGGACCTTGCAATAGGTCAGCTGCAACAAAGTTTTCGGTGTTGTAGTGGGAAGGATAGTTATTTACAGTTGATACATCAGATCGAAAGGTGCCACTGAAGTGGAAGTGAGGCCACAGTAGGTAGTTCATGAAAGGATCATTAGGAAGTGCGTCGTCTGCTGAAATTGTACAAAATGGTGAACAAAGGCTTAGAAAGACTATCACGGTGTAGCATTTCTTTTTTCTCGTCCACGTTTTCTGGGATTTGAGAAGAATACCACTGGGATGCACCAAAGAAACTCAGTGATTTCTCAAACGCCAACTTCAAAGACGGCTAACCTACTACTGTATATCAAACTATTGTCAGATAAATTCGGTAAAACACCTACAAAGTTGTAAACGTTCAAAGTCCGCGCGGGCAGAATCTCCCCCCCCCCCCCCCCCCCACTCCCTTCTCTTCACCCTTCTCGACCCTCCGAATAGGTAAAGGTACTCTTTAACAGTTACTGCGTTTACAGTTATCCAGACTCCTTCATCTTTTTTTTTTGTTTTAACTGCATCTCCAAAGGCAACCTAAAATAAGGCTCGGCTGCTGAAGGCCTTCCCCCATCCTAAAGGAAAGCCATCGTCTGATATTTCCGAAGGTAAGTAAGTAAGTAAGTAAGTAAGTAAGTAACAATAGAATACACTTCGGAGCTAATCAGCGCACACAAATATCCGACTTGTAGGTAATCACAAACTAATCATTGAAACGGTAGATACGATCAAATCTCAAGGGTCAAAAACAGTTTTTATTGCTTTCCTCAGTTATTCAAATCAAAATGGGAAATTTAATTCCCATTTTTACCGCCAATCAGTGCAAGCAGCGTGATGAGATGTCCACTCGATCATGTCTTGAGTGAAATGAACAACATTTACATTTTTACCCATGACCCTTTGTGGGTCGTGACGTACACCGCCTGCTAAAGATCTAAGCAGTAGTCATATGCGCCTGCTGGGCGCCTATTTTTATTTCATGTAACGAACTCCATATCGATAAATAGAAGTTTAGTCACGCTTTGTTAGATCTAGCGGATTTTATATGAACATTAACCTGAAGTCAGTTGAATAAATAATTAATTATATGAATAATAAACAAATTTGTTGTTGAGGGCCCAGAAGGAACCTTTCAGTCTCATTATTAGTTCCAGCTTTCCCGTACATTTCTGGTCAGGTAACATAGCACACTTTGTTCAATATCTTTTGGATTACACCGGTCTCAACGCCCTTGCGTTGAGCTTGCGTTTGTTTGGCTTATGCCAGTATGTACAGTCTAAATAACAAGTACTGTTTTGGAAATCATTTCCGCTTACCCTTTTCCAAAGTGAACACTTCCTCAAACTCCAGAAAATCTGTCCTCTTTCCTCTATCTGTTGCTACTCGAACCTTTGGGTCAAGAAATTGCTTTTCAAAAGCTTCGCGTAGCTGGATTAGGGCTGCTACTACAGCAATGATTAGCACAATTGATGTAAACGCATTCATTTTCATTTCATTGAGGTTCCATTCCCTGCAAATCAGGGGTTAATAATGAGCAATAGTCAGCCTTGCGCAATGACCTCACGTACGCATGCATTTGAAGCTATTTGATATTCCTTGTCGGTCATGTGTAACGCAATAAGGAAAGTGGATTCTGAAGAAATTTTTAACACTGGAAAGGGTGGGATCGCAAGAAAATCAGAGAAGAGAGGGGGTATCCTTAGTTCTTTTACAAGTAGGCCATTTGATTTTGGAAGCCTCAGGGAGAAGAAACTTACTAATTAGCAGACATTGTATAGTTTGATTCCTCAGTTTCCGTATGTGACTATTCACACGGTTCTGTTGATTATAATAATGCCAATACCATGATGTATGAATACGGGAATGCTAATAAACGTTGTTATTGTTGCTCAGTATTACGGGAACTATAAGAGGAAACCTAGTTTAGAGCACCTGCTCGTATCCTACTGAACTGATAAGTAGGTAAGTACTGTCTGACTGAAATGAGTGTGACTACAGGGGCATTCTACGAAGGAACACCACAGGTACTACCGAGCTCACAGGAAATATAACCATTGGTGTAATCAAAAAAATTATAAGGATTTGTACGTGAAAAGGATCTACTCGTTCAAGAAGCCAGTATTACAATCTGTACACCAATATAATATCCATCTCAGACATCCCTGGACAACGGCTTTCTTCAGCCCACTTCACGGGTCGTTGGTTTCATTCTGCGGTTCAAAAATTGTGGTCACATGAAAACATTTTCTGCTGTTCTTCGCTTTCCAAAGTACTGATGACGTTATGCCAAACGGTCTGCTTACATTTCCTTGTGTTAAATTTCATTTACAAATTTTTGGCAAAGGGTAGAGCTGCAAACTGAGAAGTGAGCTGAAAAAAAGGCCTTGTACACGGACGTCTAAGGGCCTCTCAGTGAGATTTGAGCCCGGTTGCCGGGCTGGCTCGGTTACCGAGATGAAATTAGTTTCTGTTCATATAGCGACTTTCAGCCCGCTTTCCGAGATGAAACATTTGAAAAATTGGTGGCGCGACCATTCAGGCATGAAATCTAACGAACAAGCCTGGCGAGAATTTCTCGATTTTCTTTGTTTAAGCAGCCTCAAATTTCCTTTGACTTTACGTTAACTTCAAATGAAACTATTCCGAGTTTCATTTTCGAACAGAAGAGGGGTAAAATTTCGGTAATGTCATTAAATATCCGTTCTATCAAGAAAATGCTCTGTACATGTAAATTACTTTCCTCCCGGTAACCGGGCTGAAGTGTTCATATGGCAAAAATGTTCGGCCCGGATCCCGGTTGGAAAAACCGAGATCTCGGCAACTCGAGCCAGCCCGCCCTCTCATATGAACACCTCGAAATTTTTACAAACGATTTAGCGGTGTGGCGAGATCTTGGAAACCGGGTCAGCCCGGTCAACCGGGCTCATATAAAGAGGCTCTGAGATAGTAAATTTCTTACCTGAGCTGTCCTGTACGTCGTTTTGTGTCCTGTGTGCCAGTTTTTAGGTGTTTTGATGTTTTACTTCTGACAGCTTCAACTTTTAATTAGTTCTCACATGGGCATTTCCTTTGTTCTTCTGGACTGATTACATTGAATAAACCCCGCTTATTAGCAATTGTCTGAAAAGTAAGGTGGAGGCAGCTTTGATTGTAACAATATTCCCCTAAGGGAATATTAGAGTTGATAATCCCCTAGGGAAATATTATTCGCAGTACACCATACACGCACCGAAAAACGGAAACGGTAGCACTTAGGCCGAGGGTACATTGGAAAACAAGTAAGCAGAATTCTGAGGCAGTGCATTCCGCTGGGTCTGCGTTCGGTTGCTCACTCATCACTTTGTAGGCACCGCGCAGGGGGTGGGGCTTTAGCCCCCCCCCACTTTTTCGGATAGTAAATTATATATTTTTTTACTCTAGTTACCCAGGTCTGACTTACTGAAATAACTTATTTTATGTGAAACATGTGGACCTCTCAGGAAGCAAAGAACAGTCAAGCTTTGTCTTGTACCTGTTGCCAATGACTTTGTATCTCTTAATGACAATCGGAAAGGCAACTTTGGCACCTTCAGAGAATCCAACTTAAAAATGTCCGAGTGACACTCAACCGTTACGTGTGTTGGGTTTAGCTTCAAAGTTTATTCATTTAAATTTTGGTCTAACCTGGGGGCCAGGTTGTAACTAGTTGTTTTAAGTGCTTATGTAACAATTGCATTTATAGCGATTTCAGAATTTGACATTTTCCCGGGGGCCCCTAGTTTGCTTACGCTTACGCGTTTGCAGTAGCCCCCCCCCCCCCACCACTTAAAAATCCGCTTCGCCCTGCTTTGAAACACCAAATGGGGACTTTTTTTTAGTGTTCTTTGGGATTCCCACCTTGGGAAAAATCGGTTAATAAAAATCAGTTTCTGTAAGCTGTCAACAAGTGACATTTCTCTGGTTCTACCTCGGTGTAAGAACCTGTGAAGCTCACGAGTGACGTAAAACAAAGACAACAAAAGGTTCGAAACAACAGCGTAAAGCAAACAATAGTTCACAAAACAAAGAAAACCTCGTCAGGTTTTTTCACCGAGGTAAACCCATTTTCCTAGGTAAAAAGTCTGCTGTGTGACCACGGTAATGTCAAAATCTCAGTGCTAACCTTCGGAATCTTTTATGCATTGTCAAGCTTGTTTTCCATGCATGTTGGTTGTTATGGTTGGCGTATCAAAACTGTTTAACATGGAAAAGACGGTGCGCTTCGCCCTGGAGCTCGATTAAATAAACGCCTGCTTTGCAGACTGTAACTAAAGCAAAAAATTCCTGAATCAGGCACAGCATGAAACAGATTCAGAAGCGTTTCATGGGAGGTATCGGCTGTAGTAGACGTTTTCTTTTATTTTATTAAGTACATTTCGCCGTATTAATTTGCCTTGCATTGTAAAGAGTGACCAGCTGGTAAACAATTGCACCGTTCTTTAGCACGATATGTTGTCTACATGGCAAACTGAATTCAACTCTCTCGGAGATTACTTCCAGCTGATGGGAACAATGACTACATTTTTGAAGCAGCTTGTGGCAGGGGCTGGTTCAAATATGGGCCTCAGGCCTTTCCGCTCGGTTAAGAAAAGACACCAAAGCTCATGGCAGTGTGAACGGACAAAAATGAACCCATGAAAAGCAGCAAAAAGTTATGACACGATGCCACTCGCCCTCAGAAGCCGATGTCCGGATAACCTCCTTACCGGCATGTATAATTCCGAGGCAAAGGGCGTCAACAGACGTTTCAGATGACGACCCCATTAGTGAAAAATCCAACAGAACTTGGCTAACATAGCGTCAAAACGATGGGAGGTCCCCTTTTCTACCTTTTAGCTCAAGGTGTTTATTCAGGGTAAACCACAGACAAAATTTCTGAACCAAAGCGTAATCCAGGTGACCAAACCATTGACCAAAAAACAACAAAACCGCAAAAACCATGCGGCAGCACGTCCGAGTGTTAACAAAATCGCGTCATGTCCGGCTAACTGAAAATTGTTCTGAAACTCGGCATAAATCAAACAAAGACGAACAATCACCGATCAACATCTCACCCCCTTCTTCGGCCAAGCTAATTAAACGGACACTCTTCCCGGAATAAAGGGAGTAGTTTCTAAAGAAAGTGTGGTGCTGCGTCGGTGGGAGAGACCACCGTACAGGGATTCTAAAAACTGACGATCCGAGCGAAGGGCTAACGCTCGAAATGTCAGCTTTAAGAATCCATGTACGGTGGTCAAAATACATTATCAACTCAGTTGATAAAACCAAACTCTTCCTGGAAGGCTAATTTTGTGACTGGACGCTTCACGATTCCGAACTTCGACTTGGCTTTAGCTTCTTTCACCACTTTGTCTTGTCCAAGAAAAAATCCTTACATTAATCCGGCCGAGCGGCCCAGAATCTTTCGGAGTCCCGTATTCAACTACAAGTACCAAATCGCCAATCTTTTATCCGGTTGAAATCTGATTGAAACCATTTCTCGCGAACAGTCAGACCAGGCGGATATCCGCGAAGCCAACGATTCCAAACATGAGATGCAATGATTTGACGACAGCGTTTCTAACTGTGAGATCTCCTTGACAGTGAGGATACCATGTGGGCAAGTTAGGGAGTCCCATAACGGCAATGAAGTGGTTTGAGTTAACGCTTAGTTGCGTTACCTCGTCGAGCGACAACTTATTCCTATTTTTCCACGTACCCGTGACTGTTTCGCCAGCACCAAGTGTACTTATAACTCAACGGAACAAACACATTAAAAACATCAGTCTTTTGAATTCCTGTGGGGTGGCCAATTTCCATATTTATCAATCCGTTGATAAAACCAAAGTTTTTTGTAACACTCCTCACTGAGGGAGCACCACAGTTTCTTTAGAAACTGGCCCCCTTTACTCTCTATATTTGACCCGACCTTGTTAATACGACCAAATTTCCATGGCCCGACCTTAAGACGTTATTGAGGGTAATCGACGAGAAACAAACAGTGAACAAAAATGTTGTAGTTTCTTGAGTTAAATAAGACAAAATGTCACCTTTTCTTTAATAAAACAAACTAACCCCTGATTTACCTTGTAGCTTTAGGAGACAGTGCCATCTGAGGGTCGGTCACGTACGTACAGTCTGTCGAATAAACAAATTGGATGACAAATGCTAATTCGCAACGACCAAGTGAAACAATGATGAAAACTCGATCTCGACAAAATCATTCATTGTAAAAGAACACGGGGTTTGACGAGGTCATCTACGTTCAGTTTATTTGAAACTGGTATGGCCGGTTGAGGGAGCACGCTGAAAAATACTTGACCCGCATGGCCACCTGAAGGCCATAGAGTAGGCAGTAGGGTAAAGGTCATGGCTCTTTGGTCATGGCCTACCCCAGGTAATGCTAAGACACATGCGTAAACGCCAATCAGTTTATGCATATTTTTAACATGGCCAGAAATTCCGGACATTTGAGCCCACGCAGTGGCACGCGGTTTCGTTCTCAACAGTAGAAAAATGTAAACAGGATGGCGGCTCCTTGCCAGTGGATTACGCACAGCTTAATTCTTTTTCTTCAGTGGTTTAGTTTTACACAATACTTCGTGCCTCATAAGATATTGAGCAATTCGATGTAGCTGCAGCCTATCTGTTGTAGTAAGCTCGTATGAACTTCACAGAGAATCGTATCCGATGTGTACGGTCAAAATATGTTCCGAAGAAACTCTTTGTTGGCGAACATATTTCAAAATTTGATCACAGTTAACAAAATAGCATTCTTAAACTTCTCAATTTCAATGAAATCTAAGTTTTCCGATATTTTTTAACCAAAACAAAACCTATCGATCAGGTCTATTGAGCGCAATAAATTTCAGTATTTCCCGCGTCCATAGGAATGTTTGCTGGCCAAAAGTATCGTCCTTTCAACTTGTATCCCACCATTCTCTACAGCATTAGAAAGCTTGTTTTTCACTGAAATTTTTGATACCAGACATGGCGGAGTTTGCTGCAAAATGCAAGTTTGTCGCCCAAGAATACAGCACATGGTTCTCGGATAAACACAAACAAGACGCTTGCGTGACATTCGATATTTGTGCTTCTCGTGGAACTGATTTGTGCTATTCTGAACTGTTTTTGAAGGCAATTAGCAGGGCGAAGAAATCAGCATCGAAGGTGAAAATTGGTCAAATAGTACCTCATACGGTGCTTTTCCTCAAGCGATTGCGGCACTTGGTCTATTCCGATTATGTTGTCCGCTACGGCGCATCAAAATCTGGTTCGGCTGCAAAAATTGGCTTTCAAGCTTCTGAAATACAGAGCGTTGTATGAGCCAAGCTTCGAAAATAAACATCGATAAAAAGCAGGGCGAGTAACATTTGTCGGTGAAAGCAACTTAGTCAGAATAGCAGAGAAAACTTTCAAGATTTCGACCGGATTGCGGCACTTGTTCCCGGTAAGCCAGAACTTGATCTAATTTATTTTGTTTTATTCCTGCCATACGTTTCCTTTGAGAGTTTGGCGGCCATATTGCCAAGTAAACCCGCGCGTGCGCCGTTGCGTTGTCCGGAATTTCTGGCCATGCTCACGCAAACACAGGCGCCCCAAGCTCAACATAAGTGACGTGTAAACATGCATGGCGTTGTGTTACGCAGTTTGAATAAACACTTCGGCGGGAAAGTATCATACGCGAGTATTTGTTTTACAAGGCAGAAAATACCATACTATCTGAACAAAATCAACCTATTTCGATACACTGTTGTTTTGTTTGATGTATAAAAGTTTTCCAGGCTGGTTTTAGGGCATTTCAGCCGGAATTCTCAGTTTCGGTTTCCTACGTATAAGTGAAACGCAAGGCAGAACACTCGTTGCAGGTTGTCAGCCGCTCGGAGCGAAGAAAAAAAGCATTGAAAACATAACTACTTACCCATTTCCCCCACACGATCAAAGAAGAGATGTAAGCGCTTCCTATTAGCCCAATCTCAACCCAAAACTACTGCCATAGCTCCTGCTTGAAAGTTTTTTTTTCGATTTTGCTTCCCCGATTAATTTTGTCGATAAGCTCGGCCAGACCGCCATGGACACATTAAACTTTCCAGAGGCATGCTGGGTTACAAAACTTATCCCGGCAGGGCCAGTAGGCGGGAAGTTGTCGACAGACAAATCAATTTGCTCCAGGGGTGCCCACCTCTGCGTCCTTGACCTTGACAGAAATCCCAGGTGGGCACCCCTGGAGGAAATTGATTTGTCTGTCGACAACTTCCCGCCTACTAGTACTGGCCCTGCCGGGATAAGTTTTGGTAACTTTATAACGGGCCCACAAACCATATTTTGAACTGAAAATCTCAATAAAAGTAGGGTGTGGTCTGACCTCTAATGAAGTCCATTTTGTTTCTTTAGCTGATAAATTTACCATATAATTTTCAAAACTTTTGAAACTCCCAGCTGGAATGAAAAACAAAACTGCTTAACGGGCCGGTAATTACCGGAAGCTTCGAGAAACGCCCCCCCCCCCCCGCCCCCCCACCTGGTCATCAGAAAGACATCCAAAAGCTAACGTTTCGAGCGGTAGCCTCTAAATGCATACGGGTGATAACACTGCTGAAGAGCACTTCGTCTTCATACGGATGTGTTGGTGGTAACCAAAGTAAATTTGAACAAAGTAGAAAACGACCGAGTAGTTCTCTGGCTTTTATTTACAAGTGTATTAAAAGGCTGCAATAAATTTTTCTACAAACTTTTTGAAGTTCTTGTCGCATATATATGCCTCTGAAAGAATGTATCTTCCTTATAGCAATGAAGAGAGAATATTTTTTCGTAATGTTTGCAAATATGTACAGTCACATAAAGCCACTAAATATCCGTATTTACAGCGACTTAACCTTTTTTCCTACTGCCTTTGTTTCTATAAGTTTGTCTTCGTTTAACTGTCAAAGTTTACTGATACAGGGTTTCCCTTTTCGGGCGACCGACGATTTCCGTCACCTGTGAACAACTCAGTCGCCACGGGCGACTGCGCGCCAAAGAATCACTCTTGTTAATGATTATTTTAGTTGACGCGCGCATACATCTCCGCCTGCTTTGATTAAGTCCACTGCAACTTCATTTGAAAAGGAACACCCTAAGTTAAGTGTCAACAAAATTGCCAACAAAATATAGAGCATCTTAATTATTTGAAACAAAGACCTATGTACAACTATGCTAACACTAAAATATGTTCAAACCATCTATCATGTCTGACTCATCACGTACGTTTCTGAACAACGAAAACTGACTGTTTATTCTGTTTTGGAAGTCTTAAGGCAACGCTGTTTTCAAATTTTGACTTCCCGTGTCATTTCGAGGTATCAACTGGAAATGGCTGATTCGACTCATCCATTTCCAGTTTCCTCAATCGGACACAAACAGGGCACAATCTATCAAACCTAAGCTTGCGTATTAGAAACATGAGTTTGTGTTTGAGTATGGCACTTAGGCAACCCCCTTAACATTTGGGTTTCGCTCAAGTGAAGTGATCTGTCTCTGAATACCAAAAAGTTGTTCGGAAGTTGCATCGTTTAAACACTTACAAAACAATGTTCTTACTTTACATTGTACTTTAAATAAGGAACAAAGACAGTACTTAATGATTGTAAAACAAAAATCGACTGAGACAGTCTACTTATTCTCACAGTGTCAGTTTCTCTTGTTGCTTTGCCAATAGAAATTACCTGCTATGTCTTAAATTCAAGTGAGTTTTTTTTTGGTGACGGTAGTGGAGCCTGTCAAATCAATGATCAAACCTGAAACGTGTTGTGTTTCTGTTCTTCAATTCTCACTTGCCAAGGAACAGACACTGTTACGCGATCTTGATACACGTGCTAAGTCATCAAGATATCCCTGCAGAACTTCACATGGTGGTTCTTGGAAGCGCTGGTTGCTCTCCAGTCTCCTCTCGGGTATTTCAAGAGGTACCCGTCTACTCTCTCCAGCTCTCTGACGTAACAGGTATAGCTGTTGCAGCCGATCACGTGCTCCAATTAAATCCTCTGTGAGGTGAAGTTCCTCTGTTATTTGCAATGCCTCAGACACAACCCTGATGCCTGTTTGAGTATTAAGTTGTTACAAGTGTGATTAGTCGTTTATACAGGGATTGAATTGATAATTGGAATATAAGAATTGTGACAAATAAAATAACATGCATTGCGATTTATACTAGAATTCGGGTGAGCGTATCATGTTACATGTACAAACAAGCCAAAAATGGATCAATTAAAGTGCAAAATTCAAGACAAAAAAAAGAAGAATCTGTTGATCCCAGCGATACAGTTAATTAGGATTAAGGCATTTGGTTTTCACTGAAAAATGTGCGACGTTGTGCAAGTCTGTCACGTAACTAAGTGTATAAGGCAAATACTAATTAAAATTCAGAGGAAAACGTTCACTGCGGCTCTGTCCACCCCAAAATGAAGTCCACCAGTAAAACAGATAGAGGTGATTTGCGGTCTAGCTTTGAAGTTTATGTCACACGTTTGGGAAATCTGGATTCATGCAACATATTACATCTCGCTGTTGCTTCACGAAACAGTGAACCTAAATAAGTGTCCTGAACATGTAAAGGAGCAAGCCTATCTTGCTTTAGTTAGACCACAGCTTGAGTATGGCTCCTGCACATGGGACCCGTACATTCAAAAACAGATAAAGGACCTTAAGAGTGTGCAGAGACGAGCGGCACGTTTTGTTAAAAATGAATACAGCACCACTCCTGGATCTAGCTGTCACGAAAATTCTGAATGATCTGAAATAGCCAACACTCAAGGACAGAAGGAAATTGGCACGACTCACAATGATGTTTAAAGTAGTTTCTGGTCTATCAGCGATACAATTCCCACCCTATATATTATTTAAAAGGGGACAGGGCACTAGGCAATTCCATCCCAAGAAATTCATTCAAGTTCGTGCTAAAACAAACAAATACTAACACAGTTTTATTGCACGTACAATCAGAGACTGGAACTCCTTACCAAATAGTATCATTGAGAAGCAGTCACCAGAAGCTTTCAAAAAGGCCGTCATGTGCCATCTTTCAAAACATTGACGTTTTAATTTAATCCTCGCACTATAATTGTATGATACAGTAGGCACATGCACATCTGCACATCTGCACATCTGCCGTGATGGGATATACCGCCCTTAGCAGATTATACGATTAGAATTAGAATTAGAAACAACACCGTACCAACCTTGTTCAAATTCTCCCTTTCTTGCAAAGAGGTCTCCACGTGCACTCAAAAACAATGCTTTATCCCTCCTAGGGCAACTATCCAAGAACAATCTCTGAAACTGCTGAACAAAGCTTTCCACTTCCTGCAGTTCTTTGTCTGACACCTGGACCAGCATGTCAGTAGCTTTCACTCTGGATGAATGAAGGTAATAGAACATGTTCCTTGTGAGCAGCCTTCTAGGTCCCCTGGCGTTCCTGTTCATATTCTGATCAAGTTGGTGTCTGTAGTGGATCAACGCAGTATCGCTCGCCTCCTTCATTTTTCTTTCCTCTTCTTTGGTAATCCCCACAGTTGAAGCTTTTTCAGAGCACAGGGCAACAACACAAGTGCGGTTGATTGCAGTCTCCTCGCCTGGGACAACTGACTCCAGGATCTGAATAACATGGTTACCATTACATCAGACAATTCAAGTTAAAGTACAAAATTATTTCCACTGTAAGGGAAAAGATGAAGTTTGGAATTAAACATTAATTGTTCATCTTCACCATCTACATCTACATGTACATCTACCAGTAAGAGACTCGTTGAATCAAACAAGTGAACTTAAAACGACACTGTGGCTTCCATGTACATAACTTACAAAATTAATAATGAAAAGGTCAGCAGAAGCAAAAAGTTGTAGAAAACAGATGAGAATTCCCATTAACCTTTACTATAGTATTTGTTTAATATTAAGTTGTTTTCAAGTATTATTTAGTTTTTCTTTTCATTTTTTTTTCAACTTGCTGATTGACCATTATTAGCTCCAATGAAAAATTGATAAAATAATATATTGACTTTCATAATAACAACAATATTAGGACACCTCTGTTAATTATCATTTTCTCCATTGTATCCACTAATTTTCTTAGGTTGATATACTTTACAACCTGGGCATTAGTTTTAACTTCTTCTTTTAACTATCTTTTGCCCTTTTTCTCCTGTTATACACTTTCTCTTGCATATTTGCCTTATGGAGAAATAAAGTAAACAAATAAAGACTAAATAAATAGAACCCTCTGTACCACAAGGTCAACTGGGTTCATTTACCTCAGTAGAAGACTCCAATATTTGTTCCGCCTTGGCAAAGTTGCCCTCTTGTTTGTAAGCACCAGAGATGACACTCATCGCCTTACCAGTAATGGCATTGTAGTTGGGTGAGTTGAATTTATCTGCTTGGGCACACACATCTTCACCAAGTTTTTTACATTCTTCAAGATTTCCCATTTGGTAGAGCAACAGACTTTCCTTGATAACAGGGAAATAACTTAATTTCAAGTTACTGAACATACAAAGGAACTCAGCCTGAGAACAGGCTCTGTAATGGGGAAACAGGGTAAAAGGTATTAATCTGTGATCAAGGCAACCGATAGAGACTCCCAGTCCCTGCTCGGCTTGCTTCTCATGCTGATTTTCTTTAAAATTTGAAACCCTCAATATTATGACTTGCACAATTCTTTATGGAATCCCATAAATAGAGTTTAATACCAATCAGAATCAGATAATTACCATATACACATTGTATTCAATCATAATTATTTCATGTTCCTTGTAATTTCTTTCTATATATTGTTTTCGTCCTGTGGGCTCACTATCAAGCTGAATACCGTAATTTAGTATAGTACACAATGTAACCTATTGGCCTGCACTCCCCAGCACATGTCTCTTAATACAGCTGTAAAGTAAATAAGTGTACTCGAAAGTCTGATAATACAATTCCATGTTGATAACATGTAACCCAGACTTCCTGGGTTACATTGTTGGTAGTTAAATAATAGCTTAAAGTGCCACTAACCCATGAATTTGTTTCCTTTTGGTAGATTTCAATATCTTTCAAGAACTCATTTTCCCAAAAAAACCTCAAAATTTTAATATTGAATCCTGGTTTTTTTACGGGTGCTAAAAGTGAAGGTAGTCTTGACAATATTTTCACCTATTTTTTGCATGAGTCCCCACTCAGCCAAATGTATCCATATGGGGCGTGACATAAGAAAAGGACATCATGCAAGCTTGAGTTGTTGGAATATGCAAAGATTCGCAGCAATACTTTCTGCTAAACAGAGAAAATGGTTGAAAAATGCGTGGTTTATAGATGGCCAGCAACTATAAAAATAAACAGAAAGGTATCAGCATGCATAAGATTGGGATGGTGTCCTTTTCTTATGTCACAGCCAAAAAAATGTCAAATATTGGATGCTTCTCATTGGCTCGTTCCTAATGAGCCCACA
>OX419336.1:43608867-43686367 GCA_948470475.1 Galaxea fascicularis | reverse complement strand
GGTCTTAGTTTTCTAGGTCTTAGGTCTTAGGTCTTAGTTTTCTAGACACCCACCTGTTACATCACGAAACAACGGGAGTCGTGTTTAGCTTGTAAACCCCATTTAACCCCATATGGCCGCCGTGTGATTAAGGCGAATTGTTTTGCTAAGATGTCAGCTGTGAGATACTACACTGCCCGGTACACTGGGGATGAGCCGACAATTGCAGCGATTTCATGGTGACCACAGTTTTCTGGGTCTTAGTTTTCTGGGTCTTAGGTCTTAGGTCTTAGGTCTTAGTTTTCTAGGTCTTAGTTTTCTGGGTCTTAGGTCTTAGGTCTTAGGTCTTAGTTTTCTAGGTCTTAGTTTTCTGGGTCTTAGTTTTCTGGGTCTTAGTTTTCTAGGTCTTAGTTTTCTGGGTCTTAGGTCTTAGGTCTTAGTTTTCTAGGTTTTAGTTTTCTGGGTCTTAGTTTTCTGGGTCTTAGTTTTCTGGGTCTTAGTTTTCTAGGTCTTAGGTCTTAGGTCTTAGGTCTTAGGTCTTAGTTTTCTAGACACCCCTCCACCCTTCCATCTAAATAAGGCTTGAGTTTGGAACTTGCAGCCCAGTGTACTGAGATAATTTCTATCATGTATACAAGCAGTGTTGGTTATTGTGTGTAAGCTGTTGGTGAATAAAGAGGGTTATAATTAGTTTCTTAAGAAACTGTGGTGCTGCATCAGTGGGGGAATTGTACACAAGAATCAGAGATGATAAATGTAAATTGACCAGAGTATAGATCGAAAGTCTAAAAGCTGATGTTTTGAGTGTTAAAATGTTACTTTTTGCATACAGTGTAAGATCTTAAAGTATTAAATAAATATTATTAGTATGTGGTGTAGAATTAGCATTTTCACATCATGTTGATTAGTATTTCTAGTTACTAGCCTGTTCATTAGTGTTTCTTGATTTGTTGAATCACACTTTCGTTCCTACAGTACCGCCCAAATGTAAGTTACCACCTCTCGTTTCTCTCGATACGAGTCTCGTTTCTCGCGAGAGTCACTGAACCGTTTAGTATGGAATATATTACTCGCGAGAAGTCGTTGTACTATCTATTGTATCAGAGATTTCTGTTTCCATTGTGTTGTCAAATCCGTTGAGTCGAAATCATTAACAGAAAGTTTGTTTGTTTTTAGCTTTAGTGTACTGAATTTGCAACACCTCCGAACGTCGGTCTAATGCGTAAACAATTATCTTCTGGAGGAATGTCGCCGCGTTTTATAAGCGAACGTCAAGATCATCTCGCTTTGTCTCATTTTTAATCGAAATCATAAACCAAGCTACTTGATTTCCCACTCAACACTAGCAACGCTAGCACTAGCGACCTTCGGCTCACGCGGCTCGCAGAATTGGCGCTTATTAATGTTATCGCTTTGATATCTATTTTTTGCCGACTTTACAGCGCCGGCAGCGGCGTTGTTTGGACAATTTTTCGTTGGTTATAATTAATTGTGTTGCCAATTAATTGTTTCGCTTGGAGAAAGCAGTAAGAAAGAAAACTAACAGAAAAATAAGTCGAGATAAATTGTTTTCATGTATTCTCGATATGCATTTGCATGTTCAAGTGGCGTTTGACATGTTTATGTTTTAGACGTTTTGGCTGAGTGATTTTCTGATTTACAGTTTCGAAAAACAAACGTTGTCAGATTCCGGTAAACTGTAACAGTCAGCACTAGATCTAGAAATGCTTTTGCTTTATGTAGTTCAGCCCGACTTTTTTCAGATCTTCTAACAAAAATTTATCATATCATCATGCGAACATTAGTTTGGGTACGGTGAAGCCGCTCGCTAGCGACCACGTGTTGATGTTAGCGCTGTCGATATGTGAAGTACCGGAATCACATCAAAACTATCTTAAAAACTTTGACCTTAAATGAAGAACCTTGAATGATACCTCAAATGAAAACCTGATTCATAAAGATTACCGTTTTATTCCACATTTGAACTCGTGTCGCTTGGAGTCGCGAAAATTAAATACGAACCAGTGTTGACACGATGACATGTAAATTGTAGTTCATGGCAACGGGGCTCGCGCAAATCTTTTGCCGAAGTAAATATTGCACACTTATGAAATACACGTTTTTTAGATTTACAGAGACAATACATTTTGTTTGACAATCAATTATTAAGTTTAAAACCTATCGTTTTCAGTTTGGTACACGAAGAAGTCAGTCGAAGAACTGTAGAACATTTCAACACGGGCCTTTGAGCATTACAGTAGTTTGCGTAAAGCCGCACGCTAGCAACTATGGATTTTAGCGCTCTCGATCCGTGAAGTATCAGATCAAAACTATCTGAAAAGCTTTAACCATATAACTTAAAATGAAAACTGTTCCGTTAAGACTACCGTTTTATTAGACATCGAAACTTGTGCCGCCTGAAGTTACGAATACAAATAGTAAAATAAATCAAGACGAGCATGCCATCGATCGTGATTGCGAACCGTTCGTTTCGCCAACAAAACGAATGATGCGATACCTACGTGTATACATGTATGTGCGCATAGCCATGTATCTCAATAATGCCGTTTGTACATTCACCTAAAGGCAAAGCGTTGGTACTTGCAGTGCACTCGAGAGAAACGAGAAACTTCTCGAGAGAAACGAGACTCGTCTCGAGAGAAACGAGACGCGTCTCGAGAGAAACGAGACGCGTCTCGCGAGACGGTGGTAACTTACATTTGAGCGGTACTGTAGTTGTTACCATTCAATGCAATTACATGTGCACCTTTAAGTCTTGTTGTGTTGTGCATGTAATTACATCATTAGTTTTCTTGTTATTTTCAGTAATATTTCTTTGCAGTTGTTCTACACACAGTTCTTTTTTTGCTAGGTTGTATTAAGTTCTCACTAAAAGCAGTTGTATCTAACTTTTTGTGGCTGTAACAATGTAAACTTACATCTTTTATCACCATTTCCTGTTAGCTGCATTTTGTTGGTGCAATTCTTTTTTATTCCTGTTGTAACTTCTAGTTCGTTTATCTCACAGTTTCAACCTACAGTGTACCGTGTATGGTGTACAGTGTACAGTCTATTGTCTTACAGTATACAGTGTATTGCTTACATTTTAGCAAATATAGAACGTTGAGTTGAAAACATTTTGTCTGCAGTTACATACAGCACACTTTAAAGTGACTGATCTACAGTACATGTAACAGCCACATTTGTTTGAAGTTGTTTAATCCATGCTTGTTTATTTGCAAGTTTAAAGAATTTTCCCTAAAATACTCTTCCTTGCAGGCAGTCAACTAGAAAATTAAAAATAGGTCCGCAATGTGTACATGTGTGGCTTACTAGACCACGTGACAGGCGCTCGACTTTCGTGGACAAATAAATAAATCTGATCATGCCATAGTGTGGCTACACACTTCATGTAGGCCACACAATAACAAGGCACTTGTAATATTGCAAGTTGCAGTCAAATACATATAGTGTATTAAATGTACAATAATCAAATGTAATGTGACTACTAAAAACTTACCAACAAGTGGCTTCTTAGCAATTGGGACATTAATTGCTGGCAAGGAGTGGCCATCCCAAAAATACTGCAGCCCCTCTGGAGCATAATGAGTAAGGACAGAGATTTTCGTTTTGTCAATTAACCTCTCACCAAATTGGTTCCTTCCTTCTCCCAATGATCGGAACTTGAAATTGATCTGGAACATCTGTGGGATATCAGCTGGCAGAAGGAAAGTAAACTTCCCTGCATGAGGGGGTAGCTCCTTTCCAACACATTCTTCACTTGAGGTTTGTACCATAGCAGTACATGAGGCCCCTGGAGGTGGCTCCACTTCTGCTTCAATGACATATACCTGGCAGTGTCCCAAACACTGCAATCAACATTAGTAAATATTTATCATGAGTTTTACACACTTTTACAAATTTAATGCATCTTAATGTTCTTGGAGATATGGTCGACCAGTATCAAAACCTACATGTACAACTGTACATGAACTTGAGTAGATTGTCCATTATGAAAAATAAAATTAACATGGACTTGGTATTATTACATAACATGGCTTACATGTACATGTAGAATTTTAAACTGAGCATTTCCGCTGGCAGTCATTTGGCAATCAAGCAATTCTTGTGCACTGTCACTTCCAAGGGCAAGAACATATTGAACTTGGACATAGCAACCAGGAATAGAGGGCTGCAGAGATGAAAGCGATTCTTCCACCAAAGAACCTCTAAGGCGTACAATATGATGCCGGCAGGTCTTAAGGATTGTTATCTTGCATGCTTCTGGTTTAAGGACTGGGGAAGCAATAGGCCACAGTCCTGGAAAATGTTTTCAACATTACTGTACATTAATTGTGCATCAATGGCAATTATACAGGTATACACCAAAACTGAAATTGAACTGCTGTGGAATGTGAAATCCTTGGAAATGGTTCTGAAATTCACACGCCCTACACTGTAGGAACAACTTTACTTATCATTACTCCAGATAATGGTTAATTACGATCTGAGACCAGGAATTCACAAAAATCAAACCCATAATGGCATAATGGGCAAGATTTCCAATAATTGGCCAAAACGTTCCGCATTCCCCTGTGATCTGTTTTCAGGAAGGTCTGCACACTGACTGATGCTTTTAAATATTTGCATGCCTAGCACTTGCTCTAAATAACACTGAATCCCTTATACACTACAGTATGTGCATTGGGCCATTCCATTAATTTTAACAGCTGCACTCTTCCCCCCCCCCCTCCCCTACTGCAGGGTTCTCTACGAATTTACCCTGTTAAAAAAAAAACAACAGAGGGGCCGACTGGCTTACCCTCTTGGAAATTACCCCTACTAACCCCCCGCTTTTCCTAAGAATTCCTGCACCTTCAATACGGGGGGAAGGGGGCGGGGGAGCATGTAATTATAAAATGGAATGGCCCACATGAAAAAAGTGCCTGAAGAAAAAATTAATGTCCATAAACACCACTTTGTTTTGGAAAGGAATTATCACGAAACAGTGAACACCACAGCCATCGCCCAGTCGCTCACACGTGCAGTGCTAATTTGCTTCACACACAGAGAGACAATCGACTGACTGCATATACGATTGGAAATTATGAGCATGCAATGATGAAAGGATTAATTACATGAAAACGTACGTTTATTTCTTACACACTTTGATAGTAAAACAACGAACGAATAATCGCAAGGAAAACACACCTGTTGAGGATATGAAATAGGAAACGGACACCACCCCTTCCCCCTTTAAACGTATTTGTTTTGACGCAATGGGAAAAAAAACGCACGAGGTTCGTTTTGGAGTCCGCCGCCATATTTATGTTTGCGGTTGATATGTGTCTACGATTTCAACTTTTCCTTCCGCGGCCGGTAACACACCATGCATAACCACGCAATTGCAAATGGCTCTCTTGCGTACATTAATAATGGTATACAGCTGTACTTACTACTGGGATTTAATTTAAACTACGAACGGGTTACCACACGCTCAAAAGGAGGGAGCCATAACTTAATTATCGTTCGTTATGTTCTTTTCCAGTCCGAATAAACTGCCGAAACTGGAATAAAAAACGTCACCTACCTTGAGCGCTTTCTTGTCTATGCATACTAGCTTCAGATTGTTGTCATGAAATACCAAACCTATCTTCCCCGATCACCGCCTTTGACTTCACTTGACTGATCAGAAATCTACGCTTGATCCTCGCACGACACCCACGACTTCCCCGTGTTTACGTTGAAGTTTAGGAGGTGTTTATGGGTGTGTGTTAATCATGTGATACGAAATTGCATTGTGATAACAGAAGGGAAAGTCCCTTGGATAATAATTTCGTGAAAACGAAAACGCTTAGCGAAGCAGTTCCTGGTGCTCCCATGCAACACTGTGGAAATGCATATTCCTCGTGGCATGTATACACGTGCACTTTCAAAATTGTGCAGTAGTTGTAGATCTCCTATGTAAGTATTTCAGCATGTATCAAAGTGCATGAAATGTTGAATAGAGTGCAAAGCAGTAGGTTGCAATTTCGTCCGCCATGTTTGTTTTGCGTGAAATACGCTCAGATGACACTCAGATATAAACCAATGACACAACAGTTACTTAAACCAATCAAGGGCAAACCTGACCTGAAATTAAACCAATCACAAATTAGAATAAAAACGGACGCCATCTTTGAAATCACGACACACGAACACACGAAAGACTGTTTAGTGTAGAAAGTGAACATGGCGTCTTCTGATGATTCCGTTCCACGTATTTCCGATATGGATTCGCCAGGAAGTTCTGTTTCTTCCTCTTTACAAAGAGAGTATGAAGAGCTTTTGAAATATGCGGTTGTGACACCTAAGATACAGGTCTGTCCGAACGTTTATGAGCAGAATAAGTCGGTGAAAGATGAAGCTGCTCCTTCCAGATCCACGCTCTGCACTGAAACGAATTCTAGTGGCGGTTCTTCAACCTCAGGCACCTCTTCTGTCACGACGCAGAGTTCTTTATCACAGGAGGCTGCACATGCAGCTTCTGCAGATGATGTTAAACATCTTCCAAGTACTCCGTCACAGAAAGTGTCTTTTCAAGGACAGGGATCGCTAGCAAGAGACTCTCTTCTCCGGGACGGTAATTACAATGTCGATCATTTAGTGTAGTAATCATTCACAGAACGGGGCTAATGCTCGGATTTCCGAGGAACGGTTATAACTCTTAGTCTGGTATAATTTGTAATGTATGTGAGGCGAACCACCCCGATCGAATCTGTCCGATGTTTAATCACGCGAAAATATAGAACTTGCAGTATTAGCTAGTACTCCGAAAACTGCGTAGAATCAGCATGTACCATACAATTGCACTTTTACCCTGCACTCAATTTTCTCCGTTCAGTTTATAGACTTGCTACCCGTTTTATGTCATATAAAAGGGGTCATGCATGTAGATGTTACAAAAGTCACAAAATTTGGCTTCTTGTGCAATGTAAGTAATAATGCTCATTCTGTTTTGTGCGGCAATTTTAGAAATTAGTTCTGCAGCAGTAGCCACAGGTAAAACCCCAGCAGAGCATGAATCCTCGTCATCGCACACTCCTGAGGAGTCACCTGGAACTCCCCCAGCAGCTTCGCCGGTAATAGATGCTGACCTGGCAAGAATGGAGGCATTACTGGATAACTGGTGTTTGGATCTCAAGAGAAATGTTCTGGTAAGTTTTACATGACACATTGTACAACAGTTAACATTGTACATTATGTACTTGGCAAGGTGTACATGTATGTACAGTACATATATATCCATTTTAACTCTAAACTTGCAGTCCTGAAATTATAGCTGTGTTCCAAGAAAATGTGATTCTGTGATATTCAGTGTACCCGAGTTGTACTGTTCATATGCAGTATACATGTCTATAAAGCCTCATCAATGGTAAAGTCACAATTTAGTATGACTTCCAGTAAAAGCTGTCCTTTACTTGTAATTATTCTGTATGTTAAAAGAGAGTAATATAAAGCAGCACCTGTTCACTGTGCATTGTAAGTGAAAGTACTGGTATGTTGCACCATTTCTCAGGATGGAGAAACTGTGGTATGTAAAAAAAACAAGTTTATTGATAAATGATATGTTTTTCTTGTTAATTAAAATCAGGTTTTTCCTTTTCTAACAGAGTTGGAGTAGAGGATAGGAGAATAGGCAGAGAAATCTCAACAATATTTTGACTTTTCTCAGGGTTCAAAAATAAATTTTGGGAGCACTTGCCATTTGGGTTAGTGACGTTCAAATTGCACTCGCCTGAAAACCTTTTTACTCGCCAAATACCAACCGCACCCCCCACCCAAGTCAACCAAATAAAACAAAGTGGAAATGACCATGCCATTGTCATTATTTTTTCATGGTGTTTATTGTAAGCTCCTCTCTGCCAATGCTAGGCTATTTAATATGACAGATGATTTAGTTTTTTTAAAGCATTTCTTCTGTCATCTCAGCATCTGACTCACAGTAAGACACCATTCCTCCGTCATCATTTCTGATGTCGTCATCCTTTTTGTATAGAAGGGGGCTTCCTCTTTGGCCTCCTTCTCTTGCTCATCAGACAAATACTCTCACTTTCAATTCCTAAGTCAAAATATTTGATAAACGTAGCTTATAATTCTTACTTTGCAAGTAAAATTAAAATTGTAAGTAAAATTGCTGTTGCCATCATCGCCATCAGATCTTGTTCTCATTGGTGCAGTTTGTTAATGATCAGCGATGATCAGCACTATCATGACTATGATTAGGTGCCTCATGTTATTATAACTTAAACAGAAGTTATATGATTTTAGATATTTATGAAGCGGGAAATTTGCATGTATATGTGCCAGGTTTGGCTAAATCTTTCCAATGTGAAAAGTACTAGTATGTTCACGTTTAGATTATATTTTGTCACAAACATCAGTTACATGTACGGTTTTATTTTCCTGAAAATGAAAATTCCACTTGCCAAACTGGGTGAGTAATCTACGATTTCCACTTGTCTAATGGGCACCTGATGCCATCATCTGCATAAAAGGAGAACCTTGGCAATGCTTGAGAACATATATATGTTGTGCCGCGTAGCACTATAAACACATACAAGCGGTGGAACAGAGAATTAACTCTGAAGTGTAAATTTAAGTGCTAACAGAAACCCATGATAAACCCACTGGGCGTTAGCCCTAGTAAAGGGTACCAGGGAACCACACGAGGCAAAGAAAAAATTCTTATGACCTCGGTGGGAATCGAACCCACGCCCTCCGGATTAGATCTACCGTTGCTCTGCCGACTAAGCTACGAGGTTGGACAGAGAAAGTCGGGGACGATTAAGGTGGTGAATCGCGGCGAAGAGAAAGTAAGGGTACATATATATGTTGTGCCGCGTAGCACTATAAACACATACAGTGTACAAGTGGTGGAACAGAGAATTAACTCTGAAGTGTAAATTTAAGTGCTAACAGAAACCCATGATAAACCCACTGGGCGTTAGCCCTAGTAAAGGGTACCAGGGAACCACATGAGGCAAAGAAAAAATTCTTATGACCTCAGTGGGAATCGAACCCACGACCTCCGGATTAGATCTACCGTTGCTCTGCCGACTAAGCTACGAGGTCGGACCTTAATCGTCCCCGACTTTCTCTGTCTCTTTTACACTTCAGAGTTAATTCTCTGTTCCACCACTTGTAATGCTTGAGAACAGTTTTGCTATGGTTTCACTCTGTAGATGGTTGCAAAAGTCACATCACTTACTTGACCAGGGAGAAGGAAAACCAACACCAATAACATTGTGACTTGGCACTTAATTGGCACCCATTGCAAATCTACATGTTATTGCTTTGAATTCTGATTGGCTGATTGAACTACATTGTATTAATGCATTTACTGTGTCTGGCCAATTAATTCTACCTGTTTTTCTTAAATTTAGGCTGAATTTGCGCAATGCAAGATGGGTCTTTTTGAAAAGCAAAAACAACTGCTGATACAAGAAAAGAGAAGGTACAAATAAATATTTAATACCGTTACTCTTTTTAATACACTCTGTATAGTAAACTGTCTCTAAAAAATAATAGAAATCAGTTGACTTCTAATCCCTTGGGACCAGCTCAATGTGTTCACCAAGACAGGTGTCTGCCTTAGAAAACAGTTACTGTCTTGTAATTACCAACAAATTAGAAAAATTTAGCAAAAAGCAGCCAACCAGATGGTGTATAGCATCTGTTTGTGATCAGTTGACTCCAACCATTACAATAATATATTATTGTTTGACAATATTTGATGTCTAATTTTTTTAAATTTTGCCTTGTAATCATCACATTTCAACAACTCAGATCAAGGAAAATGAATTACCATGCCTTACATACAGCATGAAGTCTCAGTACTATATTTGCTTCATAATTTTGATCCTGTAATATTTGACACTTTTGAGTGACTAAATGAAACCTTGGGGTATAACAGATATGTAAAGGATCGGAAAGCAAAAAAAAAAAGGAGATCACTGAATAGGTCATTTCCAAATTACCTTAGGCCTCTTTTTCAAAGCGAGTCTACGTGCTCATCCTTTCATATGCAAATCGATTTTCATTCACATGCAAATTAAACTCATTAATTTTTCATGTGAATGAAAATTGATTTGCATATTGAGGTATTTGGAAATGGCCTATTCACTAGTATCAGGAGATGACAAGAAGTGGGAAAAAAGCCAGTCAAAGAAAATTGCCTTTTTCCTTACTGTTTGATCAGGAACATACATGTAACTTTGAGAAAGGTACAAAGGAGCAGTGAATAAATGTACAGCTGTATGATGGGCAGCTTTGTCAGTTGCAAGTGTTGTACTGGCCCACTGTTCAGTAACAGCTTTCAACTCTATACCATCCACTCCATCAGCTGTTCTTGAAAAGTCTGATTTACACAATGGAAAGACACAATGGTATGTTGCTGGCGTGCAGGCATGACATTGAACACATGGCAGCGTGGCAAACATGAGCGCTGTACACCTGGGTGCGATATGTAGTCTCCTTGGTAACCAGGGCACTTTTCTGAGGGGCAGGGAGGTCCACAGTGAAACTTAATGTAGGGGAAACACTTTTTGCAAATTCCTTCTACCATACTGAAGACCTGACCAAGGACATCTAAAGCTGTCATCCCTTTTCCTCTGTCAAATGGAGAAAAAGAATTAAGCTTCAGTGCTTTCAATAAGCACTGGCGGCTGACGAAAAGCGTCTGCTAGTTCGCTTAGAGAAGTCGGCTACTTTTCCCCCTAAATTTAAGTAATCAAAGAAAGATTCTTTGAAATTAAATTAAAGTAAAGTCGGTTACTCTTCTCTAACCAGCTGCCTACTTCAAATTTTATTGAAACCCCTGAAACTCTCATGTAGGTATTTTTCGGGTTAGGGGAATTGTATTTCACCCACCCACTGTGTTTGAATGTACACTGGCCCAGTAAATTATTAGGAAATGTAGTTAGAGGGAATCTCCAGCCAATTTCATGGACTTTCTTGACATACAGGGAAAGTAGTAGATAGTGTTTCATGTAAGCAATAGTAGGTGAGCAACATGACTACCAGTAATGCCAGACGTTGGTAGGATGATCCTCGACATTACATGTCATAGTAATTTTATTCCTACAACTTTACATTGGATCCCTTCCTTAAAAGTCCACTAAAAGGCCAAAAGCGTCAGCAGCCAAGTTACTTAAAATCTACAAAGCATCTTGAATCCAACAACTCTGCAAGTATTACATATCAGTATATTTATGTCCTACAAGTGTAGCTGCGGTTATATTTGTAGTGTTTCAATAGCCACACAAATGACTTTAACTATAATTTCCAGATAATAAACTGATACGAGGGTTTTACACTGACCTGCAATTAAAGGTGACCTCAATCATTTCTTGGTTCTTCAGTTGCAAGAGCCTGTAAGGTACAGGTGTCAACTTTGGGTTGGGCTGGAGCCAAAACCTACCAACGTCTCTGCATATAAGTGTTTGACCATTGGGAAATTCTTGGTTGCTGAGCCTATGTGCACGTGACAAAAGGCGTTGAAAGAGTGGCTCTGGTAGAAATCTGTGGAAGAACACGTAGAACTTCTTGTCGTCAGGCTCATCATTCCAAACTCTTGTTTTCTCTTCTGCTGAGATTGGCAACAGAGATGGAACAAAGTGTGTGACTCGTGCTTCTTCCTGTTGGCTTCCTACATTATAGAACAAAGGGCAAATCAAGTCATATTCCTCTAGAAATGACTTCAAAGCCTTTTCATCTTCTTGAAATGTGGACAGAATTTTCCCAAGGAGAGACTCTGTGAGCATTCCAGTGTCATGGAGCAGCTTCCAGTCACGCCTGAACCCAGGCTGCGAAATGACTTCGTCATAGGTTAATGGCATGACTAATTTAATGATGATGTGAACAAGTATATCAGGCTTCAGTAGAATCCATCCAGGTAAGTTTGAATCCTGGCCTTTCTCAACATAAATTACAAGACCAGTCTCGTGAAAGTACCTTAGCGTGTCTCTGGACCAGTTGCTGCAAATAAAGTTGCCAACTGAAATTGGAAACTGCTGGAGCGTGACACAAAACTTTCCATCCTTGTTTTTCCTTAAATTAATGATTGCGTCTTGGATTTTTATCCATGAGTATGGGATTTTTCTTCCCATAGTTGGCTTGAGTTCCTCAGCTTTGGACATTATTTCTTTTTGAAGGTTTTTTATTTCCCTGTCTCTCCATCCCAAACTGTTTTCAGTGGGAAAATACAGAAGGCCAGCTTCCTTATTCACCACTAGTTCATCACTGAAAGCATTCAAAAGGTGTTTCTGAAGGTGTCTATCTATAGCCTTGAAGTATGTTTTATCCATGTGTCCTCTATGCGTTCCCACGAGAAATATAGGTGTTTTGGGTGCTGCCTTGCTACAGATGGATTCTAACCAGAATCGAATTCTCTGCAGTTTTGCTTCACTGTTTGCAAAATTGTTGTCTATGAAGTTTGCCATGTTAAATACAACAATGTAGATAGCTTTATCTCTCATGAAGACATGATGGTAGGCGTAATATTCCTTATCGCCTGAAAAGTCTAGGAGTTTTAATTTGAGACTTGAAAACTTGCTATGAAGAGCACTTTTCAGCTTTTGAAAATTCAGCACTACCTTTTCTATAAAAACAAAGGTAAAAGAGGATTGCGTTTTCCACGGAAGGATAAACGGTAAGTGCGAGTCACTCCACCGATCATACAAAGTTTTGCAAGCCCACATTGCAAACATTACGGCATACGAAGGTAGTGAATAAAACGCACCTTTTTCTTCAATATTGAAGAGAATCAAAATAAGGCCTTGCCAGATGACCAATGCTAGTATTGTTTGTACACGTCCACAACCAAATCCTTTGATTACATGAAACATGAAGAGAAAAAGCTGACGGAGCAGCAGTAATGGACCGTTAAATTTTACCTGACCTGGTAACAAAGGTTCTACATCTTTATACCTCGTCGAAACGTTACAGTGCTTCGCAACAAGGAAATACACACCAACTGAAGTCTCAATGAGCAATTCTAGGAAAATTAAGAGGTGCATTGCCCAAATGGTCTTCACACTACTCAAAAATAATACAAACTCGTGATTGATACGGTCAATGCCTGTAACAAATCCGTTCAGTAAATACTCAATTCCGAATCCAACCAATAACGCGATTTTAAAACCCTCTGGAACAAATTGAGGTAAAATTGCCAGCGAAAAAGTACCGAGGGAACATGCACCGAAGCCAAAAGGGAGCGCGTCGGAAGTCAGCAAATAAATAATTGAAATAATCCAGCCTACCCCCAGTAACATGAATATAAAGCTTGCTAGTGTAGGCGTAGACGTAATTTCGTGATTAAGAGCGAATTTGATTCCACCAGGGCCATACATTGTACCCTCATAGACAACAGATTGCCTGAATCGAGTAAAGCTTCCAAAGGTCAGCCCTGCATCCACATCCAACTCCATCCACTTCCTGTCAACTAAACTAACTTCTACACCTTTCGTGGCGGGTTCTTGGGTATCAAACGGTCGACCTGAGAGAGATTTCTTCAAACTTGTCTTGCCAACCCTAGCATCTCCCAGGATCAAGCACTGCCCTTGGAAAACGAACTGTGTGTGCTCTTCGCCGTCTTGATTTCCCTGGAAGCCAAGATTCCTTAATAGCTCTGTGTATGCTTCCTGACCATCTGACAGCCGTTGGTCAAATCTCAGCTGTGACATCACTTCAGAGGCACTTTCTAAAGTGTGATCGTCTGTAAGACACAACCATTGCATATCTAAGGCCATTTTCATTTGCAGGCAAAAACTTGTTTGTTCGAAAACTTGATTAACCTGTGAATACAGCCACCTCTCATCGCTCCCGGCCCCCGAGGGGCGTTTCGCATATATTACTCTTAATTATACAAATCGCGAACCGAACCAATCAGCGCTCCTGACCAGATTCAGGACAGGTTTACGTCACCAATATGGAATTTCTGGCTGTCTCTCTCGCAAATAGTTGATTTTTGTTACCAGTCCGGCTCATGTAACCAGGCCCTAAAACTTGATGAATTTCAGAGGATTGCGGGAAGTCTAGTTGCCATGAAATGCCACGCCACGTCATGTCACGTGTCAGCATGAGCATCAATCACAATAAAAATAATCTTAGTTGCCATCATCGTTATCATCGTCATCATTATACCACAGGCAGCCTAAAATCAGGTTGACCGTTGAGAATTATAAGGCTTTTTTTAACACTGGATCGATTAGTCGTATTTCAGCTTAAAATTCAGTAAATATTTAAAATAAACTTATTCTGTGTCTTTTTGCCTATCTTACGCCTTTCGCTTTTGATGCTTTTCTTTCCTTCCTGAGGCGGACGCCACCGATCCTAAGGAAGGAAAGAACAGGATCGAACAAAATACTTTAGGGAGCGAACTGCCAGGATTATTTGAGGATAATTTTTCACTTCCTTAAACGTGATTCCAGCGGAAACTCAATCGCCAGTCTTGTTATATAATCAGTGTAATGTTTCATTACAATCATTTTGTTCAGGCACGGTGTTGAAATGAACAAACTGATGAACGAGATGGAGAGTCAAAAGGAATTGTTACTTACTTACGAACAGACCTTGTGTCACAAGGACGCTATTGTGGCAAATATTTCAAATGCTATTCAAAAACAGGTTTGTCATATTTCATTTTAAAACTGAATTCTCTTGTGTTTACTTTGGAAACATAATAGTCCATCTGGTCGTGTATTCATACCCCCATGGTATGGGTCATAGCATTGTTACTAATTACCTGGATCTTACTGTTACAGAAAGAAAGAAATGACATGTTAAGAGCTTTTACGATGTGGAAAGTACGACATTCCGATGTAAAACGAGAGGTAAGTCCTTTCCTGTCCTTTCCGTAGTGCCGGGGTGACAACTCCAAGCTGCTTGCATGAGGCAATACTTCATGTGTAATATCATACATCGTATAATATTGTTTTTTTTTTTCATGTTCTTTTCGGCGACAGCCCTGTGTGAATTGGAATTTCGCACTTACATTTCCTGGTTTCCCGGAATCGTTTCATGTTTTCCGGGCATTTTCCTCTGCCTCCTGATTCCCGGCGAAACTTTTAGATTTTTTGGAGGAATTCTTTTTTCCCGGAAACACGCCTTTCGTATAGTTTTCAGTTCCTGTCGTAATAATGCTTGGGAAAAGAGAATTCTTAGCTAAAGTTATTCCCTTCCAGGCTGAAATTGCCGTTCTTGCTTTTTTTGTCTTTGATTTCTTTTTCACAACGACTTCCGCAAAAATCTGGTGACCAAAACGTGTCAGCTAACATATCACCCGGCAAAGCATAAAGGAGGAAACTGTGTGTACTAAACTGAGACTGTTTGATTTATATTTTTGGTAGGGTTTTTCTTCCAAGCTTGCCAGGAAGCATTATAAACACATGCTTAAATTACGGGCGTGGAGTGCTTGGAGGTCTGTTATTGAATCCAAATGGAAACAAAGAGTAGAGAAAGCCTGCCAGGTGAACTAGCTTTCAACCCTGTGTGAGCAACGTTTACTATGTTTCGGGAAATAAATGAGCTTACCGAAAGGTCTTGATAATAGCAGTAACGTTGTAATTTTCAGATAGGAAACGACCTTTTTTATAGAACAAAACATGTTTCGGCAGTTCTGCCATTGTCAGCTGGAATATTTACATCTACATGGTTTCAGCACTTATGGCTGTTTATGCGTGTGGCCTCATACACCATAAACCTTTTTGGGATATCACGCCAAGCCGGCCACTTGCTTAATAGATGAGAAGATTGACATTAGGGTTGGTGACAGCCAGGGTTCTTTAACGTCCCACATAATCAATTATGAAGAGTTGTAAGACGGGACCTCCGGCTTATCGTCCTTAATCAAGAAGACTAGAAAGTCTAACCATTTGCAGATGTCATTGCAGAGGAAGCACTTTCTCCTCAGTTATTTAAAGACCCTGGGTGTTGGTTCGGCCGGGGTTTGAACCCATGACCTCCCGCACTTTTAGTCCGGCACTCTACCAACTGAGCCAAACGGCGGTTAATTTACAGAAGTATAAGGTGAATATATAGTGTAACAGACTAATAATGAGTGTAATAACAATAGAAAACAAGAAGATGTGTTATCACAAAGAAAGTTTTAAATTAATGTTGTTGAATTGCTGGTTTATTACACTCATTATTATTCTGTTACACTATATATCCAGGGTTCTCAATAGACTTTTAAGTAGGAGGTGATCACTGATAAAGAAGGAGGCTCTTCAGCAAAGCCAGAAGAAACAAAACAAAGAAAAGACAAGCGACTTAAACACAAAGTAAGCGGCGATCAATTGCCGGGTGCTGCCTTCTGTTGAGAACCCTGTATATCCACCGTTTACTTGTGAAATATTCCAACTGACGATGGCAGAAGAACTGCCGAAACATGTTTTGTTCTATAAAAACTGTCGGCGTATCCTTTCTGAAAATTACAATAAATGAGCCCAGTTAACATTTGTCGTTGTGACAGTCTTTAATCTGTGGTGAACTATAATTTTGTGATGGTTTGATTTCTACAAGAGGAGTACCGTTTGCTAACTAAGGATTTTGCTCCTTGAAAGGCAAAAGCTCAAGACGTGTGCGTCAAGTTGACCGAGGATTATGAGGGTCGTCTTCAAACAGTATGGTTTTTTTCTTTTGCTTTGTTTTCAGTACAAATACTGTAAACCTTTCATGTTATATTACAGAGAAACTGTTCGTTTACCGATGGTTCTAGACGTAAAGTAGGATTTTTGATGACAGTGTACAACGGTACTGTATACAATTTTAATTATTTGCCGTTCATGGCAAGCTGTTGACGTGGCTTAATGTACCTGTCCTTAAGTTTTCCCGGCAAACTTGAAACAGTGTATGAATGGACAAGTAGTACAAGGACGAATTTGCGAAAGGTCAGGGGAATTTGTATCAAGTCTGGGCAAGTACAAACTCTAACTGAAAGACCATAAAATGTTTGGGAGTTGTCAGGCAATAGGCTTGTGAGAGTTTTCTTGTTGGCGGTAGTAATGCTGTTTACAAAGATAGGGCTGAAAAGGTAGTTCTACATTGTGAGCGTCTAACATTTCCAGTGTGTTGCTGTTTGTTTCGTGTTAAATTCGTAGGCCACTCGTGAACTGGAGATGGCACGCACAGAGATCGCTCGTCTTCATGCGGAAAGGGAGCGTTATGAGGAAACCATGAAGAAAGCTTTCATGCGTGGAGTATGTGCGCTGAATCTGGAGGCCATGAGTATGTTCAGAGAAGGAGAAGAAGGTGGGAGGAGGCCTCCACCACCTGCTGCTAACAGTAATGGTGGCACCATGTCAGGTACAGCCCAGACGTGTGTTTCTCGAAATTAAACCCGCGAAACTTTTCGGACCAATTTCGGGTTGCATGATTTCTTATGTATCTTAAACAAAGACGTTTCCAGACGTGAAATCAGTTTGCAAGGAAGTTTGCATTTCATATCTTGAAATCACGGTAAAGGACCAGCTTTTTAGAATAAGCGAATGCCCATTGTAGAAATGGCTAATTCGGGCTCGAAACGTTTTCGGGCCCCAGCTCACCAATTTGTATTTCAGTAATAATAGGTCGCTTTTTTAATCACAGTATTTGTTTAAGTGTAATTATCAAGAGGGTAGTTTACTTGGCATGTACAGTTCTGTTCATGGTAATTCTTGAAGCGGTCGGTACTTAGTTGAATTCTAGGCGCTGTACTGTAACGAAGCGCTTCCAGGGAAAACTGTTTTTCAACAGAATTTTATTTTCCCTGAGATGCGCCTTCAAATTATTTCATTTTGATAATCCATCGACAGTTGAGATAGCCTCACATCTATATTTTATTGTGTTGTTCTCTGTTGTCTTCGCCAAGTTGTAAATCACAAGAGAACTGTTTCTCTTTAGATGCAGAAGACATGCCGCGTCATCAACCTCCTCTCCCGATCGTCACGACGTCTGGTTCATCTGTCACGCAACAGCAGCAGTTTAGTCACGCATCTGCCCGACAGAGGCCTCCAACGGAGAGACCGGGCCAGCTTGGAGGAAAGACTGTGACAGTAAAAGCTGTTTGTCGGTCAGACATTCAGGGACAGAAGGGAGGTGCAGGTATAGCGTTGCACAGACACTCGATTGACGATAAATTTTTAAAAATACTGAAATTGGACGAGGAAAAACGGCTTACCTGCTCCTAACGTCAGTGGCTTCATAGCTCAGTTGGTAGAGCATCGCACCGGAATCGCGAGGTCACGGGTTCAAGCCCCGTTGAAGTCCTGATTTTTTTTTTCAGGCTTCTTTACGCAATTGCAAAAATTGCGATCACAACTGCGACGATCATTCCTCATTTGATTTCATATCCGCAGTTCACACATGATTTCTTTCATATGCATCATCCACTCACTAGTACATGTAACTTGGGAATTTTTTGTTTGCTTTTTCGTGCGAGTTGAGTTGTTATCGATAATATGAAAGGAAAGCGTATGTGGCCATCATGGGGCTTTTTTGTAAGCAGCATCTTAAATTGTTTTGATTTAATCTAGTGACTTATCACATATTGGGGGGAGGGGGAGGGGGGGGAAATGATGAGCACTGGAACAACTATTTCACGATACACTAGTGTTATCTCCGAACATTTTATTTGTGCGTAATATTTTTAAACATTTGTTTCCCAGATTTTTAGCGTCGTTTGTGTATCGGATGCCATGGAGACGGCTTGCCCATAAAATTCCTGTCAGTACTCACAGATCATTGGATTTGTTTTATTTTTAGGCCTTGTTGGTACCCAGGGACCAGTTAGTTCAGTTCTCATCGAGAAGCATTCGTCAGAGCAGGGCATCTCAGCAGCGCCCCCAGTTCGCCTTCCTCATGGTCAGCGCCTACCGCCAACTCGAACAACCAGCACGAGAACATCACGTGGTCCTGCTGTACAAACTATCCACACTACCCCTGTTAAAGTCGTGCATTGAATTATTCTACTCTACAGTGTACATGAATTGAAATAGTACATCATATGTATAGTGTTGAACCGAGCTTCATTCTTCAATGTACACTGAAAGTTGTACGTCATTTAACGCGACAATATATTACATTTTGTTCGTGATAGATTAGAAACCTATATGGCAATGCAATAAAGGTGATTTTTAATGTTTCCGCCCCGTGTGTCACGGTCTTGGAAATAGAGACCTTTAGATCCGACAACGACTACGACTACGAATACGAAATCTGTCATTTGTACCTTCGTGCGTATGCCCGTAACGTGACAGAGTAACGCCACAAAATTCGGCGGGAAAAAGTTCGTAGCCGTCGACTTGTTTACTACGAGTTTTTTCACAAATTTCGTAGTGGTGACAACGAACTCACAAAAAACGAAGGTACGTTCAATGTTTTTTGCAATTTAGTTGCCAAACTGAAAAGCCCTACTGCTAAAAATAATTTTCCTTGCTTTGAGGGATATTTTAATGTTAACATACCCTTGTTTTCGTACATGCTGGACTTTTAGATGTCATTAGAGAAGAGAGAAGTATTTGTGTGGAAAGAAGCCCACGAGAAGGCGCTCATGACAGAAGTACTAACTGTAGAGCCACACCAGTTTAAACAGGGTACAAAGGAGCGTGGTGCAGCCTGAACAGCGATTGCTGAACGGCTTAACGAGATGAACATGGGATTCAAGGTGAACCAGAGGTCGGTTTGCGAAAAATTCGAGAAGATGATGAAGGATTATGAGAAGAAAGAAAGAGAGGAGAAAGGAGCCAGTGGAGTGTCCGTACAATACAGTGGTATTCACAGATCACTAAAATTATTAAAAGACGTAATTTGAAATTCTAATTTTGACCGTTTGCCCCCACAAAGGACTGGATCTACCCACAATTCACTTGAAACTGATCATTAGCAAAATGGTGTATTGACTGCAATTCTACTTCATCGATCATGTCGTTTACGAAAAGAGCAACTGAAGCCTCCTGCATTGACGTTTTGCTTAACATTTCGCCGGAGAAACTGTTTCGTTGCCTGTTGTTGCAAATTGCCAATCTAAAGTTTCATTTGACGCTGACGCGACGGCTACAAGCCATAATCTAGTGCCAGCCTCCCACGTCCTAATTTCGTAGTCGTAGTCGTTGTCGGATCTAAAGGTCTCTAATAATACTCAGCGACGGTTTATTAGTTTGTTTGTGGTTTGATTGTGTTTTGTCTTGTTTTGTTTTGTTTTTTGATTGGTTTGAAGGACCAATTACGACACAAGCGCCAGTTTCATCTTAAATAAGCTTCATTGGGACAATCTCTCCACACGCCGAAAAAAACTTAGGTGATGCTTATGTTTAAGATAATTAAAGGGCTTTCGCCGACATACCTGCAGTACACCGTCTGATTTAAGAGATTCCGAGATCAAACTCGACTTTACCAAAGCGACGCGCGAACTTTTGCAAGTGTGCCTTGGGCTGCAGCGGGGCGCTACTATGTATTAGACTCTCTTGGATGTTTTAAAAGGGAAATTGGCCAACTTCACTAAAATTCTCAGTCGGGCTCCTACACGGCAATCTTGTAAAACAGTGTTATTTTTTTAAAATGTAATACTGAAGATTTTGCCATGTATAAATAAATAAAGTAGTATACTGAACCCATCAGTTACCTTACTGATCACTGCGAAACATGTCAGAGATATCGTATCCAATAATGCACAATCAACAATTATTCTGTGAAATGATAATAATAACTTTACTGGACAACACAATTACTGATAATTCAGTAGTTTACACTGGGGTTCATAAATAGAATAGTAAAATTAATAATTATATTGATGCACTTTATTAACGCGATTTTACAAAATTCGATGTATCTTAATTAATGTGGACGTAAATTTAATGCATGCTATTTTACAACATTGTTATTTTAAAACACCTTTATTTCATTCCAAAACCTTATGAGTTCATGACTCCCCTACTGGCTCTTCACAGTCACTACCTGCAACAAACTGAGGTTTGGTTTCCGTCAATCAAACGAGTGAGCAGCTCTTGGTGATTTCACAGAGGCTTTGAAAGATCTTTTGAATTGATATGGTCTATCTAGGCTTCAAAACCAAATTTTCGTCTAAAAAGACACATCCGTGGACTTGTCTTGGAAGGTTTTATTCACGGAAGCCAAAACGCAGAATTATGAAAATCGCAGTAAATAAAGCAATATGCTTATCGATAAATTCACGTTTATCTAATGCGTGTAAACCTAACTTTTGAAAAATTCGCGTGAATTTAGTGTAACGTAAATTTTCTTCGCGTTGTCAACGTGTATTGTTAATTTCCTATAATAAGGTAGTCGCAAGATAAGTGTGTTATAGTTCAATACAGTGATAGTGAAGCTGGAAAAGCTACCTTTTTTTCTCAACAAAGTACTTGCGTATGTCTCAGGATATTGCGCATGCAGTGATCAAATCAAGAGACCTCCAGTGTGTTATGGCGACTACAATGGCTCTACCTTTCAGGGAAACACTGAGGTGCGGACAGAGGAACTGTCCGAGACCACACAAAACAGGAGACAGTCCTGTAAGTTTTGTAAAGACCTCCACTCACAAACGATTGGTTCTTACGGATCCAAATTTCTGTTATCGGCAACTTTAAAAAGTCCTTCCTACAGATCCCTAATTTCCAGAACTTGCGTCCCTATGAAGCCGTTGCTCTAATCATTTACAGTGATCAACTGTAAGTCAGCTACTCTTCCTGTAAACAGAACAGGTCATGCATGTGCGCAGCCATCTACGATGGATTTTTTTATCGCTTAATTTCCAGCATTAAAGCAAACTTCTAATGAAGTACATCCTTCATACCTCGCACACAGTTAGCGTGTGTACTTAAAGTTTCTTTGTTATCAACAATTGTTTCGTTAAGCGATGATGCGTGGACCCGACTTCAGTCCTCATCGTTAAGTTGCTTTTGTCGTATTCTATTTTAAATCATAGATCTTTAGTTGCCATTAAGATACCATGACCGTTGTTTATAACATGGCTTCAAGGTCGATTTCTGTTTGTTCACCAGGCCATCCTAAGACAACAGAAGCGTGCCGGGTTAATTAGCTCTGAGTCAAATCCCACCCAGCAGTAATCGAACTTCGGGCAGTGAGTCAAGTTCACTTACACTAACAAGAGGAAATTTCCTTGCAGTTTCCAAGAGCAGATTGTTTTTTCTAATATCACGTCCGCTTTGTTAGGAATCTTTTCATTTCCAAGTAACTTCTTTATCACAAAAAATCGATTGATCTCTGGTATGGTGAACCGGGAGCTGCGACAAAATCCGCCAAATGACTGATGTGTAACGTCATTTTCGCGCGCTGCGATCATTACCTAATGCAAATTGACCAATCCCAGTGCCGTACCTGCTAAAGGACGGGGTGGTGCCATGAATATTGAATATCATGTTTATTTTACTTTCTAGTGAACCAATCGGAGCGTAGAGTGTGATATCGCTGGTATCTGGAAGAGACGGAAATTTTCATGTCCGAAACTTGAATGTAGAGCCAGGGAAATTTGGGAGAAATTTTTCCCCAGACTATTATGAGGATCTTTGTAATTGCTGTGATCCTTGGTCTGTGCGCAGTGGGGTATTCACGGCCGTCTAAAAGTAAGTTAACTGTAATTAAGAAACACTTTGGTCCTCTAACATTTTAATACTGAGCATATCTCCCTACATTTTCCGCAGTAAGTGTTCCTTGGCAAATCTTGGTGACTTTGTCATCTAACATGTAATCAGAGACTTCGTTAAGTAGCAAAATCCTCCAAACCATGTTTATTCTTAAGCATAAAGTTTCAGCTCGAAGTGTGTTGCGCTGTTACGATATGCTTCATAACTTTGTGTTCCTAGTAATGTTGACACTTCAGGCTGGCTACCACCAGTCATATTTTTCCGGCCTGTAAACCCGAAACTTCTATTACTCAAATTCATCTAGCTTTGTGAACTAGGTTTTCTTTGTTCCAGTTAATCAATACGCCTGCAATATGCGTGACAACCAATTTGATATATTTTAAAACTGGCCAACACCCCGTTTAACTAATTCAACATACTGTTGACTTGGTGTTCTTCTCTGATATGATTACCGTGAGATGTCGGGTTGAAATCCTGAAAATCAATATAAATGACCACTCAGCTTTTAATAACTTGATCACGACTTTTATAATTTCATAAAGTCAAAGAAAAAACCATTTAGCAGAGCAACTGTACATGTTTCTCTCGTCTCGTGGTCTAATTTAGGTTGCAGATGTGAGATCATTCAAGCAAAGTTAGCATATAATCAAACTATTGACTTGCTTTACACGGTTGATGCCTTTTTTGATATAATCATTATCGGTCGCCCACGAAACGTAAAACATGTGAATATTATACTTTACAATAATGTCGAAGCTTCGTTTGCTGTGTGCAAGGTGATATCGCAAATCAATCTGACCCCACCTTATCAATAGTTGCTCTTGGCTAGTTTATTTTTAGATAAAATGCAAACCGCAGTTTGAGTGAAACCATGGCTTTTAACTTGCCTTAACATTTATTAATCGTTATGATTTGTAAACTTAGTTTGTCAAGTTCAACGACTGAAAGTAAGCGGAAAGTGTAACCCGTGTTTTTAGCGATCAGACGTATCATGTTCGGAAAAAAATTCATACCATGATTAACAAATCTCGCTCTTAAAAAGGCTTTACCGAATTTGGAGTTAAGGGAATGCAGAATTGAAGAAATAATCTTCTGGAAGGATTTTATCAGAGATACTCAGCTCAGACAGCGAGGTTACCCTAGGCTGACACCCGCTTTTTTGATTCAGCTGAGCTCCATGTTTGGCCAAACTTCTAATGTGACAAGGATGGCTTGTCCCCTTAATTAGCATGGATAACAAAGTCGTCTTATTTCTTTCTTCGTTTATTGTTTTTTCAACTGTTTTGCTTCAGTTACGAATACATAAATCACAAAATCTTTCCAAGAATTGATGCAACGGCGAGGACCCCTGACACGACGGGACTTTTAAAACTTAGGTTTACTCCCAAGATGAATAAGAAACAGAGAAAATACAAATTGGGGAGAAAAGTAGATTGAGAAAAAGGCCAAAAAATAATAATCAGAGTACAATTTCAGAAATTAAAGAAAGAGGAGCTAATGATCTCGGAATTAAGTGAATTAGAAAACTTGGTTCTTCGCGCCGGTAGCTTGATTAATGAAAAAAAATAAAATGATCGACTTTTGTTGTGCAGTATTTTGACCAAAAACAATGTGCATGCCTGGTGCTGTAGCCCCATATATGGATGTGGGTGTTTAATAGAACTGTTTACCAAATTAACTAAGATGTATTTAGTGACATTCTGCAAATGTCCAATTCAGCAAATCCAGGCAATTCTGTTAAACGGGTATACGTAAGCCTAGCTCGAATTTTATCATGCCTACCTTCTTGCTATTGATCAGCCTGTTCGAGTTCGGCTTGAGCCTTGAGAAATGTTTCAGATTCCAGGAAGAAAGTGGTTTTAATGTTTTGGAGTGAGTGTTAACTTCGATTCGATCTGCTTCATGTTTATTGTCAGAATAGGACTTTGTTTTTGCTTGACGTGCTGTGTTTTTGTAAAAATGGAAGCTCTACGGTTCTAACGTTAGGTTATTAAGATCTACATATTAAATATTTATTTCTGGTTTCAGAGGACAAGCATGTAAAGATAGAGGATGAGTCCGATAAAGAACTAATCCGAGTTGCTCGAGGAGATGTAGAGGACGATGAGGAGCCTCGAGAAAAACATCTCAAGGCGAAGAAACGATCCACAGAAGGTAGGCTGTGAACGGTTCATGGGCAAGTAATGCATTTTGTAAATGTGTAGTTTTGAGAGAGTTTAGCCACTCAATTCCTTTGTCAGGCTTTCAGGTACGGATTGCACCTTTCTTTCGTTTCCACCCGTCTTGAATCGCGATATCGACACCACTCATTTCAAACCCACTGCACTACAAAAGCTCTTCCAAACTTGTCATCCACTCACTATTCGTATGGTCTGTTGAGTGACATAACAGTGGTTTGTTGGTTTATTTTCAGCGATCAACAAAAGAGCTAAAAGAGCTGCGGAGGAAGGTGAGTTTAATTCTTGAATGAGTATAATTAATGAAACCAAGAGAGAGGAGTGAACTAGCAAGTCATGCAAAACTCGTAATTTTGAGCATTACTTCCAAAAAACACTTCTATATCTCAAAATTCCGTTACAGTTGTCCCCTCTCCCACCCAATACAATGTTGAAAGTCAGAAAAATTGCAGGTACATGTTTTCAACATTGTAGTTGGAGGGAAGGAGGAGAGGCTGGGCATATGTAGGTTGAATCTCGCGCTGCGCGACTCTTTGTTTCGCGTGTCAGAACCACAAGTGCACATTTGTCCCAAGAATATTGTCCATGATTGCAGAACTAAGAAAATGATTGGAAGACCCTTAATTCGTAAAAAGGGAGTCAAATCCGGGCCGTCTGTAGTGAAAACCAGGAAGCCAAAAGTTAAAGTAGACCCAACCTGTTCACATCTTCCTCGAATCACATTTCACCTGATTTGCACTGGTGTTAAGAGACACCCTTAGACCCACGACACACAGAGGTAATTCGGCCCACAACAGGTAAAATTAGTGAGTGGACACCTCTTAGGATGCATATCAAAGCTAAAAAAGTCTTATGCAGTCGTTGCATAAACTAGAAATGCGGCAAAGCTGTATCGTGATATTTTTAGCCGCCGCTTGACAATTCAGTGAAAGTGCGAGAAACATCGCTTCTTGAAACACCTAGTATTGAAGCCAACGCGAGCACTTTTTGTGATTTCTGATAAAGAGCGTTGATCTTTCTCGCCAACAAGTGTTCCCAGGACAGACATTTCAGCCATTTTAATAAAGGCATTACTGAGTCCTTAGCTTTGGACAATAAATAAAAATGGTACAGTCTTACTGGGTTTTGAAGCGATACATAGTGGATCAGGGTCACTCGGAGTTGTTACCCAGAAAAAGAATTTGCAGCTTGTAGATAGGCTCAACATGTAGATATTATCAAAATAAAGTATTAACGTATAACGATAAAAAGAGAACCAAATAATTCCCATACTGGGAGTTGAACCCGGGCCGCCTAGGTGAAAACCAGCCTATGCAAATCTGCCTTTTTTCACTTGTATAACATAAGAAGAATTAGGAAATTCCTCAGTCCTGAAACCACGCAGATCCTGGTCAATGCCTTTGTCACGAGTCGCTTGGACTATTGTAACAGTATACTATACGGTCTACCAGCCACTGAACTTTACAAACTCCAACGGGTACAAAATTCAGCAGCAAGACTTATTTGTAACGTAGGGCGTTTCGATCACATTTCCCCCTCCCTTAAAATGTTACATTTGTTACCCATTAAATTTCGTATTCAGTTTAAGATACTGCTCATTACTTTTAAGGCAATCCAAGGTCTTGCACCAGCGTATTTAACTGAATTGATCACCCTAAGGACTCAGTGTACATACAATCTTAGATCTACTAATGAGCTTCTTCTTCAGCCTCCTCGAGTAAAAACTCTAAAGACATTAGGTGATCGTAGCTTTGTAGCGGCTGCACCAGCTTTATGGAACAAATTACCACGTGCAGTTCGCTATTCTCAAAATGTACAAACATTCAAGAAAGCCCTCAAGACTCATTTATTTCGGAAAGCTTATAATCTACAGAACATCTGATCATGAATTTTATAGTAAATATATTATGCAATTTTATAGTTGGAATATTAATTAGCTTTAGATTTTTCCATTTTTCATGTAACTGATTTGATTGTAAATAGTAGAATGATAGTTTTTGTCATTGTAAAGCGCACGAGAGCATCTTCTCATGTATCGTGCGCTATAGAAGCAATAAAATTATTATTATTATTATTGTTATTATTATTTAGGAATCCTAACCGCTAGACCATATGGGATCCGCTATAACTGTTTAATTTCTGCCAAAACAATTATTTCATTTAGGCAAAAATCACCAGAATTTTCATTCATTGTAGTCCGCATGATAAGTAACTTAAGGAGGTTAAAGAAAGCTGGTGTTATTCTTTTGCAGATGCTTTCTTTCAAGCTCTACTCACACGAACTTCCGACAGGAAAAAAGGTACAAATACCCAAAGTTTGAAATTGCTGTCAAGCTTGAGTTGTTTGAAAAATTTTTGATCATGACATTCCCCAATTTGTTTTTCAGAAAAGAAGAGGTCATTTGACGAGGGAGCTGATAACACAGGTACAACACTGATATATTAAGCGTGGAAAATATTTCGTGTTTGCTTTGGTTTTTCACTTTGCTCTGTGTTTGGTTAACAAAATTGGCGCCACTCTCTCAGAAGCCACTTTTTAAGAAGTACCAATCGCAAGTTGCATGAGCGCATTTTCCCTTGCTTGGCGCCGGTAACATGTAATTGCTTCAAATTCCGGGATCGGTTGGTTGAAAGCCAATTAACCTAATTCAGGATAAGCGTAAACTTTAGTTTCAGTGTTTTTTTTAACTTTCGGTCAAATTTAATTTTCTTTGCTGCTTTGTTGTTTTTCAAGGTCGACTTGCTCTAATCTGAAATTTTGAAAGTATTAGCATCGAGCAATGCTTGGGGATAGAGAAAACTCTTTGGTTAATTTTTAATCTTGGACTGGCGTTAATCGGCTTTCGAACAACCTGGCCCTGTTAACTGAACTGTCTGCATATCTCGCGATTGGTCAGATCAGTTGCTTTGTTTTGGTTTCATCGACACTTATTGAAAACCACTCTATCTTACAACGAATCATTTGTGTTGTGGCTTTTCTGATGGGTTCTGCAGTGCCTGTGCTGGTCCGCAGGCGTTCACGTTTTTAAGATAGAATTGGACTCATGTCTTCCACATTTTTAGGTTCTCCTCATTTGAAAAAGGTTGAGCGGAAAAGGTTGAGACCAATAATTTTATTACTTTCTATGGATGATTATCGCACTTAGTTACTCCTGATGTCAGAGATATTACCAAGAATTACTTTGGTCAATGTTATCCCCAGGTAGCACTGTTTGCTCACCCCTCCCCCCTGCCTCCCTTTGTAGGTCATCTTAATTTATGCAATTTTCATTGTTTGCTTAGGATACATAATCCGAGATGACTGGAAAGGAGATTCGAAAATATCTGATGCTGACAGACAAGGTACGTATCGAGTGCCCACTGTTTCAGTTGAAGTTTTGAACTTCCAGTAGCATTTGATAAGGAATGATATAAGAGCTGTTCTAAGCCAAAAAGAGCATGGATTTCTTCCACATTTGAAACCGTTTTGTTTGAAGTATAATAGATTTCGCTTTCACCTTGTTTTCGCAGATAATGATGGATTATTTCTCTTAAATAGAAAAGTGCAAAGTGACGGTCAGAGTGGTAAAGCCACTGATTAAAATCACACCCATAAACGGTATATGCATTAGTGTTAAGATTGCATGTATTGTCCAAAATTACGTGAATGCATTTGATGTGACTTTAGAAAGACTTAGTGTTCGAAGGGGTAGAGCCATATGCTTGTTGGAGTTAAGCAGCTTCACTGGCCTGTGGCAGTCAGCTTTTTCTCCATAAATCCGTTGCTCTCGCGTGATTTTTGCAGAGCTCGAGAGTCTGTTCAATGCGATCAACTCCCCCGAAGATGGCGGCGAGGAAAAACTTGAAGAAACAAGGAGCTTGAAACCGGTAAGATAAAGTTGGACATACTTTCCAGCGCTGTTTCACCCGTACGACACTCACTGACTGTTTTCTTTCTGCAAACGTAATTTAAAATTTGTTGGCAAATTTGACACTGAAAAGGAAAAGGAAAGTTTGCTCGAACACTCCCCGCGCATGCCCGGTGTACATTCGAATGCTCCGACACACATTCTCGTCCCCAGAAGCCGCGATTCTTTCGGTCAGCACCAAGAATAACAACCTCTGGCCGGTTCCGAAATATGCACAGTCTCAGTGAAGGTGCATTTTTGTAACCGTCTTGCTGCCTGGTTCCAAAACACGAAGTCCGTGAATCACGGACTTCCGTCTCCTCTACGCAAACTCAGACGTTTGAAGCAATAGTGGTTGCCAACGGTTACAAAATTGCACCTTCACTGAGACTGCGCATATTTCGGAACCGGCCAGAGTTTGTTATTCTTGGTGCTGACCGAAAGGATCACAGCCTCTGGGGACGAGAATGTCTGACACAGCAAAGCATACAAATTTGAGATAATAGCAATCTGTGATTTCTCCCTAACATAAATGTTTCCAATATGTCAAAGAGTCTAATTGCTGTGTTTTGATCTGGCGACATCTTGATCGTTATATAAAATAGATTAATGAAAAAATTATAACCAACAATTCAAGACGGCCTGTCATGTATTTTGCTGATATTCATTAGGCCTTGCCTTACTGGCCATATTTTATTTTTAACCGTACAGATTACGTTTTTTCTTCTTCGTTTCATAATCACTGTCATATGGTTATTACTAATTCGTTTTGTTTTTGCAGGGATTAGATGGAAAAGTTCAGCAATTTATTGAGTGGCTTATGAGCCAGCCGGTACGTTTATCTGTGCCCTTGTATTGCTTGCGGTAATCTATGAACGCTGTCAGAAATATTTCCACTTTTACTGTTTCGTCTGTAATTCTGCATTCTTTGATTGCAGCCTGACAAGTTCACCGAGTCCGTCTCGCACATCTTAGATGTAGAGCAGTCTTTGACAAAAATGTTTTATGACGGTAAGGCTTGGAAACTGAGGTGATATTTTTATATACATATATAGTCAGTGGATGCACTGAGAGGACCTTAGCCAGATATGAACCTAACTTAACTCGACAGTAGCCTAAAAAATGGAGATAGAAACGCTGATAAACAGGCACACAGTCCAAACGTGTGGTCAGGCAAGCGGTTAGGTAGGAACAAACAGGTAGACAGACAGACAGAATCAGATATTCATACCCGGCAACACGCATTGTTCTGCAACAACTTGACTATGCAAATGTTACATGCTTCATTAGGTCAGCACAAACAGCAACAACAACAGGCTCAACCACAGCAACAACAGTCTCAACAGCAAGATCCTGGTAAGGCCTTTCTTTTTCCAATGATCCTGTGCACATTAATTGGTTGCCATGATAACTGAAGCAGCTTCCCAAAGAAGTACCATATTAAAGGAACATTAAATAACGTAAAGAAAAAACAATATTAAATAACATAAACAGAAAAATAAAAACTGTTGAACTCCTTCTCCAGCTAAAAACGTTTGAGAAACCCTGCTTTTGACAACCGGTAACTTCCTTCAATGAGTACAAAGTGAAAAAATAAAAACAGGGTAGACTAAAATACGTGGAACAAAATGCAAGTAAGAAAAAATAATAATAAAAAAACGTAAACAAGTGTAAAATGTCTCTTTTTTTCTAGCTCTGTCATATTGTTTGTATTGAATATAAATCAATTTTTTTCTAACTAATGTATAGCTTTTGTTTCATTTTCCGCGCTATCAGCAAGTACAGCGGATAAAAGTCCATCGCAGCCACAAGGAAACTGCAAGAGGAAGTGTTTCACCTTACAATTAGGTAACACAGAGTGCAAGATCATTTGCGAGCCTCCTGTTATAGAACAACCAGCCCCAATGCCAGCTTATGGTGGGTACCCACAACAAGCAGTGTATGGACAACCTCAGCAATATCCTTACATGGGACAGATGCAGTCACAGTGCGTTCCTCCTAATTGCCAGCCAGGCCAGATGTACAATGATTACGCGCAGGCGCAACAGTATGCAAGCCAGGCTGGTTATCCTGCGGGTTCAGCTCCAAAACCATCTCCTGTGCAGGAGGGTTGTGTGGGACGGTCATGTGATCAGTCAAAAGATGAAAATAAGGAGTCTCAGTCTGATAAGCCTGAAAAACAGGTAAAACAGGATAAACAGGCTCCTGCAGCCCCAAAACCTGCTCAGGCTTCAGGTCCTTACACCATCCAGGTGAAGTTGTTTGTTATTTTTGTTGTGTTTAGAAGTCTTTGATAGATAACAAGGCAATTTCAAGTCTAGTCAAGTCATCTTTTGTTTGGCAGGGTGGTCCTTTCAGCACAAGGCTGGTATCAATAGGGGCCCTGAGTAATTAATGACTTCTACAAGATAAAAAAGACATGACATAATTAGATACAATAAAAGTAAATAAAAATAGTAAGCGATCGTTTATCATATGAAAACTGGGGATTTCAAAATAGTCATAAAAACATGGGGGAACTAAATTGTTTAAACATTTATTGAGTTGTGCATGTTTCTCTTTCTTTCTAAATTTATCCACCCCAACATTTAAAGTGATTCTTCAGTTGTAACCCTGCTTTGTATTATATGTGCTGCTCGATTCTGTATACGCTGTAAGTTTTTACTGCAGCCGACCGACAACCCACACAATACCGTACAGGCCCATAGGGAAGGAGGGTGCGACGAGTGTGTCCGCACCTCCCCACGGGCTGCGGGTCCACTTATTTTAGACCGATGGCCCAAACGAGAATTTGAAAACCAAGCTAGCTGGCATAGCTATAGGTTGAAAATGAAGTTTTAACCGAGTGGTCCATTCGATGAACAGTCACTAATAAACCAAAACTTAAATTGTAATTTTGACTGAAACACTGCGTAAAAATTCCATCACTAAAAACTAAACTAAAATCCCGAAGGTCAAGACTTTACCTGGTGTTGTGGCTTTTTGCACCAGGACGGTCCGACTCAACCCCCAGTTAAAATCCCGGTTACGATCCTGCCGCGCAAAATCTCGGTACAAAAAATACTTTCAGCAAAATTAACGATGTCGATAAAAGTCCTATACAAGAAATAGGACGGTGGCGAGTTAAGGTCATTCCATTAGAATTAGTTTTATCCTATAGATATCTATCAGTTGAAAAAATCCAATTAATCAATTATCTGTTAGGTGATTATCAAGTAATGACATTATTTTTTTGGTATCCTCATCGACGGCATCTCAAGTTCAAAGAACTCTTAACTTCTTTTTTTCGTTTAGAAGCAGTTGAGTTAGCTAGACAGTATTAACTACAATCACCTCTAATGACTTACTGGCCTTGTAGCTAACAAAAGTGTATGGCATGCTATTCATAGCATGCTATTCCACAGAGGGACGAAAACCCCCTGACCACCTGACGAATTAGTTAAGATTTAAACTGATTGGAATATAGTTAATTTGATCTGATCACTCAGGTATTTTGACCATAACTAAGTGGACTACGGTCGTTCCAGTGAGTGTGGTCATGAGAAGGACTGTTAAGGTGACACGTTTCGACAACCTGAGCAGAAGTTATCATCAGAGTCAAGTGATTTGAGTGGTATAAATACTCTGGTCGTTGATTGATTGGTAAACAGAACTACACTCACCCAGACGGTCTTGTTTCACTTAGTTATGATATAACTCCTGGGTTCAAACCAAAAGTATTTTGATGTTTGGTTGCAGACTCCAGGAGGAACTATTACCATGGATCCAGTAAGAATCACCACTGATCCTCAGCCTCAGATTCCACTTGCTCCTATGGTGCCCGGCCAGATACCTATGGCAGTACCTCAATCTTTTGCTATGCCCCAGGCCCCTCAGGTCCCTCAAACTCCTCAGGTCCCATACAGTCTCACCATCTCAGGCTTGGCCGCACCTCAAGCTCAACCCCAGGCCCCCGTTCCAGCGGTGGTGCCTTATTTCAAACCAATGCCTCGTGATTGCAAGGATTACAGCGAGGCCAGATGCAAAGTCTTTCTTGATTGGCCAACAAGTAAGGATACACTGAATCGCTTTATGATAACCTATATAAGTCGGTTCCATAACCAAAAACAAAGCTGTCGTTGTGAAATCTTAACGCGCACAGAAGTGTGGTTATGTATACAGAGGACAATCGAACAAAACCAAAACAAACTCAATACGTTTTTGAGCAATCGACTCCCATTAAAAATAAACAAGCAACAAAATTTACAAGATTAATTCAGGCATACTTTACTTTACTTACTTAGCATGCGTAAACGTAAGCGTTTACAAGTTGTGTTGTCCACACCATAGTTGAAAACTGTGTATTGTTGCACGTTTACAAATTTTTATACTCTGGTGGGCGTTCTCGAAAACATACTTTTAAAGAGATCGTTTACGTGTGGACGGGAGGCTTAAACGCACAAAAAAATACGCGTTAACGTGTATGAAGGTAAACGAATACGCGTGGACGCCGGGGGCCTCAGTTGTTGCAGGAGGATCTATTTCCATGAAGATGACCTCATCCTGGAACTCAAACTCAAATGTTTCCATTGTCTTTGCTGACATGAATGTACAATGTCAATGTCAATCTAACAAAATTTCACATGTGACTGGGATGTCTCCGTCCCGTAATAACAGGGTTATGTTTCTTGTGCATTTTTAAATCCTTGGACTATGGTCTTCTTAACTTCAATTTGTGACTGGTTCCTTGTTCCCATACACAGTCGAGAAACGCAGTTTTTACTCCGGCCTTGTTTTTGGGCCTTACATTTTCAGTAGCAGTTCAGATGATGAAAAACTATCTATTTTTTTTTCCACAGATGAAAATAATGAGATCAGGGCCTCTCTTCGCTTTAAGCAGAACTGGAATGGTGACTATAGGCGGCCATCCTCAACTAAATACAAGATTTTTACAGCAGAAGTGGAAAAAGCGGTAAATGATACAAAGTGTATATCGTAAAATGCGACAGCTCGACCGGTCACTGAGTAGAGAAACATAAAACTAACTCTTCAGAACATGGTACTGTTCGCGATGTCTGTTTCTAATGACAGCTACTTTTAATCTCTATTTTTGCTTAGTGATCAGTTATTATTTCTATCTAACCACAGATAAAGGACGTATACTCACTTGACCCAAACTTCAAGGATGTCAGAGTAACCAGCTTAAGGTAAAGACACTTGTGTACAATAACGAGAACGCAAATGCACCTTTCTTCTTACATTTTTTCGATTTTAATTTGGCTGATTTTTTTCGCCACGTTTTCCCTCTGTCTATGAATCCTTGGAGTCTAAAACAACAACAACATGGGAAAAGAGACGTTGGGATACCGTTGTCATGGCTTAAAGCACAAATGTGATTGAGTTGAGTTGAGTTGAGTACAAGTTGACTATGGGGCAGTGAATTAGAGCGGATCGCAACTATCTTTGTAACTAGATTTTACTCAAATAAAAAAAAACTGCATCTTAGCAAACGTTACTAAGACGAACTGATCTGGTTTAATGATGCATAAGTTAGGTTTAAGTGGAATCCTACACCAGTTCGTGTTTTCAAAAAGTGAAAGATAGCTTCAAGCAAACCAAGTCAGCCGAATTCTGTTTCATACCCTCTTGATTGTTACTGATTCCACCGCGAAGACAAATATATAATTCAAGTCAAAAGGTTATTTTGGTTTTCATTAATTAATATCTGCCAAATAAGAACTTTGAATATTCCCTTTGCAGTGAAGAAGACATGAAAGTCGCAGTCAACTTCGTACTTCACTTTATGCAGTCAGAAGATAAAGCGTTAAAGCGTTTGTCAGACGCAATAAACAACCATTACCTGCAAAGCATGCCGGTATATAAGGACACCTTACTGCGAGATGGTACGTAATTAACAATGACAAATTAGTAGTGCAAACGCATCTGCATCCGCATCATTCATCGCACCGGTATCGCGGAGGTCACGGGTTCGAATCCCGTTGAAGCCCTGATTTTTTCAGGCTTCTTCTTTCCATGCCAGTTGCTTAAATTGGAAAAGTTGTACTGCGATGATCACTCTTCACTTGCAATAATGTATTAGGAAACGCTGTTTTGAAATATTCATACAGGTAACTTTTTTTCACCAAAAACAGTCAGCCTGTCTTCTGAATAATCAATTTTATATTTTTTTTATTCAATTTTTTATTATTTCCTGTTATAAGGTCTCACCCATCACCATCGTTCAATTGTCGTTACACAAAAAGAGCTGGATGCAGTTCCTAAAGTCAAGGTAGAGAGCAGCCGCAAGCAACAGGATGAAATTCTTTCAACTGAATCGCGCTGTAAGTGAGCTTTCTTGCTTCTCATGTAGCAGAAACTTTTGTAGCAATTTTGTTTTGTTTATTATTACAATTGAAATTTTTTTTGATCCATTTGCCATAGATGTATTAGAACGAGTTACTCTTCCAATTGTGCAATGGAGTTTGTCGAGTATTTCAGTATTTCTAAATCATGACGACAAAACTCGTACACTTGATCGTACCATTTCCTTTTCATCTCCTGGCAGCAGTTTTATTTTGTAAAGGCCCTTGAAGGATCCACCCACAAGTGGAATTTGTGCAGCCGCGGTACATGTGCTCTGCAATCCCAGCCCGGCCTCAGTGGCAACTGAAAAGTTCATTGCTTACTTAATTTATCTGAAACCATGTGAACGAGTGTGTAACTTACTATATTTCTGTATACGACATGACAGTGTTTTAAATTCCCTATACTTCTGCTTCCAGCTTATGTCGGATGCTTTCGGGACAGAAAGCCGGGCCGTGATCTTCCAAAACAGTTTACCAAGTATGAGATGACGCCCGAGTGGTGTGTTGGCAAATGTAAGCTGGCAGGGTTCAGTTACGCTGGGCTCCAGTATGGATACCTGTGTTTCTGTGGAAACAAGTATGGAAAGTACGGGCAGGTTGATGATGGCGAATGCTCAAGTTTGTGTTTTGGAGATAAAACTCGAAATTGTGGAGCCTTCTGGCATAACTCCGTCTTTTCCATTGGTAAGTGTCAACAAAGAGCTGGTTACGGTGAAAAAGTACTGGGCATGAAGCAATCCTTTTGGTCTATTCCTCTCTGAAGCAAAGCTTGCCATGTTTATTCTTCAAATGAAGAATGATCGTCGCAGTTGTGATCGCAATTTTTACAATTGCGTAAAGAAGTTTGAAAAAAATTCAGGACTTCAACGGGAACCCGTGACCTCGCGATTCCAGTGCGATGCTCTACCAACTGAGCTATGAAGCCACTGACGTTGGGAGCTGGTCAATTTTGGGTTTATATGTTCCCGTGAAAGATATGCAAGTGAATGATGCATATGAAAGAAATCATATGTGAACTGCGGATATGAAATCAAATGAAGAATGATCGTCGCAGTTGTGATCGCAATTTTTACAATTGCGTAAAGAAGCCTGAAAAAAATTCAGGACTTGAACGGGGCTTGAACCCGTGACCTCGCGATTCCAGTGCGGTGCTCTACCAATTGAGCTATGAAGCCACTGACGTTGTTCGTATATTTATTGATTTCATATCCGCAGTTCACATATGATTTCTATCATATGTATCGTTCAAGTTTGTTCTTCCTGTAGACGGACGTGGATTAAAGAATATTTGTTTGTTTGTTTGTTTTTGTTGATGTTTTCTTTGTATTATTTTTATTTTTATTTGATCCATTCTTTTTATTTCTCACAAAGATGGTGAGAAGCACGAAGCTATTGAGCTCGACAAAGAAGATGACAAAGAGCAGAGTGGATCTGGGGAGTCTGAGCAGGAAGATGAGGAACAAGACAGTGAGACACGCGCTTTCTTTTTCATTTGATTATCATCTGATCTCCTTCCAGTCAAGATAATCCAAACATGAAGGCTGAGCTGGACTGTTATTAAACAAAGTTACTAGACTGGTTTTAGTGTTAGCTATTCCTTTCAAACGTTGATAAAAGTGTTCGAACAAATCTCAGGAACCTGAAAGCAAAGTCACAAGAGGATTCATAATAAAAAAAAATGCTTTAGAGAGGCCGTGCTAACTGTCACCTCTACTCAGTGTTTCATCTAGAGAAAATACGCTTCATTGTTACTTTGAGGAAACTTTGGACGTTTTATATTTTTATTCTGATTGCTGTTTTGTGTGGTTGTCTTATAAGAACTAACGCAACTTTTGTCTTTCCTTTATGTCACATATCATTTGGCCGCAGTTCCAGAGCACAGTGAGTCTCTTTTTTGTTTCAGTCGTAAACTCACCATGCTTTGTCTTACCATTACCGCAAAGATATTCACCCTCGGGGATTTTTGGCAAATGAACAGGCGGTCTGCTGGATTGTTCAACACCCCTGAGTATAATTGTGAATGGTTTCAACCCTAGTATTGAAAGTATCTCATGCAGGGCCCATGGAGCAGTTTTTAAAGTGCGCGGCCGCTCCTCCCTCTTCAGTTGAAGGGAGAGGGCTGACTCTAAAAATGGTTAAAACGTATCTAACTCATAAGACGTTCCGTCATTATTAGGATCCGAAACGGAACAATTAAAATTTTGGATGTTTTCCCGCGAGGTCCGCCAGCTGTAGTCGACCACTATTGCCCCATGAAAGCACTTTTTTTTGGAAGTCTTATATCTTTTTATTCTTTTCCATAGCTTTGTTAATGAAGAAAGTAATCGTTATGATTGATTAAAAAACAGAAATAAACAAGATGGACGACGCATCAGAAAAGACAAACAATGGACACTGATGAAAACGCCTGTTTATACTTCAATTTTGCCATTATGCCGTTGTTCGTCTTTGATGTTTGTTTTTAGGGTAAAATGTTTCAGAAGAAGTTGAAATATGCTAAATTCTATTTTCCTTTTTGTCTTTTTACAACACAGCTGAGGTTGCCAATCACTTGATGAAAGGTATTGATTGATTGACAGGTTGATTGATTGAATGAATGAGTGAGTCGGAGTGAGTGACTTACTGACTTTATCTACTCTTGGTAACTTATTAATATATTTACCAATTTCAACTTTCTTTCATGTATTTTACAGCCGCTGAAGCTGCGTTAAAAGGTAAGAAGACATGAGAATCATTCAATATTCATAATTACACCTTGATACCATCAGCCGTAAAAAAAAAATTGGAAGAAATCATGCTATGATTAAAAGCCTCTTCAAATGGCCAATTCAAGCATTTGTGATAACAACCAAATGCTGTAACAAGCATCCCGAAGAGCAGAAAAACGTTTGAAATTACAGTACAGTCTAGTGATAAATAAGCTAAAGAGTTTCAGTTTTTGTTTAACATGTGCTCTCCACCTCCGCGAGTATAACGTTTAATAACAACAGTGTTTTTTTTCTCTACAGCTGCCAAGAAATTGTTACCACGTGAGTATTTTTCGGTATTGTTAATTTTTATTCATGAAGAAGATTAACCTGGGGTGACAAAAAGATATTGATCAAAGCATTGGCTCTCCCAGGCTCCAACATTTGACAAATAAGGAATTGGCATCTGACGGAGATATCGGGGACACTGTTTACTTATAACCTTGAATCTTAAATCGTGGGCAGCAGGGGCGGTGTAATGGTGAGAGTACGCACCTCCCACCAGTGTGAGCCGGGTTTCACTCCCGGTCTCAGTGTGGTATGTGCGTTTAGCTTGTTGTTGGTTCTCTACTCTGCTCTGAGTTTTTCTCCAGGGTACTCCAGTTTTCCCCTTTTCCCAAAAACCAACACTTCCAAAATTCTAATTCGATCTGGATACAGCTTGGACGCGAAGAGCCACTCTGTGGATGTTCACTATTTATAATTTATTCTCTTCTTCAATTTTCATCGGTTACATGCCGATAGCGTATCTACAGTATGAATAAAACAGGAACAGGCCATATACCGTTTATACCGATAAAAATTGTTCGACTGTTTTGTGTTCAGTTCCATAAGGTATGATTAGTAAAATTGATAGTCCTGTAAATAACATACTCACAATAACTGTTTACTTATAGATCCTCGCCATGAGAAATCCAAACGAACCCCGGATGAGGAGCTCCAGACACACAATGAAGATGCTATAAGCGCTCTTACTGGTGAGTAAACTGCAGTAACTTCTGAATGGTCATCAATTTTTTAATATATTCCTTAGTCTTTATCTATTGATGTATCCGAGTCTAAAAATAATTCAGAGCAACACTTCTACACAAAGGAAAGGTATTCGCAAGTAAATTTGGGCTACGTTACTTAATGCTTGAAATCGCCTTTGCAGAGTCACTTAGCCACAACATTGTTGCCTGGAGTCGCCCATTCCATCTTAAAGGAATTCTGTCATGCTATCTCGGTTCGCTGTAAAATGCCAAAAGATGTCACCTTTAAAGCAGGGAAAACCCTAAACTTATGAAGCAGTTTATTTACTCAAGGCTGTGTTTCTGCACTGAGACTGAATACTGTCTTTCTCTGTTACGGATGGCAAGGATGGAAATATATTGCATTATCTCGCACATCATCGTGAAGCCTTGGGCAAAAATGTACTATGGATGGCCTGTCCTGCAAAAAGTCGATTGAGATCTTTCTCCTACATTTCAAGGAACGTTTCAGCATGAGTAAAAGTCATTTTTTTCGCAGGAAAAAGCAAAAAAATCTCGCAGAGCCCCTCTAAAATGAATAACTGTCTCTATGTAACAAATTATCTAATTTAACATGATCGTCTTTAAACACAGCTGCTGAGAAATTGATGGATTCCAGTAAAGCTTCTTTTGACCACAAGAGGAAGGAAAAGCGGGACGCAGAGGGGGATGGACGAGATCTTTTGGTTGCTTACCTGAGTGATGTGGGTGGATATGACAGAAACTATCGAGATGTCGGAGATGAAGATGAATCTGGATCCTCAGGTAAAACAGTGCACGTGATTAAATAAAAGAAAGAGAGAAAAATACGTATTTCATTTTATTCCACGGCGTGAACGTAGTTTAAATCAGCATCTCTGAATCATCAAGGTTCTACCGGGGAACTGTTAAACAGTAATCTTAAAATAAAGGTGATTATAATTTTATTAATTGCCAGAGAAGTATACACAAAGAACTACGCAGTTGACCAATTCTATCCCACGTGGTGCATGGGGTTTATTTAAACTAAGTTGTCCCGTCTTCAAACTGCCGTGTTTCGAGTTCTTGGGTAAAATGTTCACTTACTGATAAAACGTTTTTCTTAAAAATCGTTGTAGAATCAAAAGACAAAGAAGCAAAGTTTGAATACCGACGGATGGTGATTGATGAATCGGGTGACGGCGAGTTCGTTGAAAAGTCCCCAAACGCGCAGCTGAAGGTTCGAAAGAAGAGAGAAGTTAGCGAACCTTGGGATGAGAACTTTGATGGACCAAAGAAAATGGCTTTAAGGGCTTCGCCCGTTGAAGAAGTCTCAAAACGCAACGACATTCCCGCACGACAAGGCGACACCGAAGACGATACGAGTAGGCTCCAAGATGCCTCGGGTGATGCCGAGCAGCCCGAAAGGATAAACGAAGCTGCCGAGCCATTAACACTAGACAATAAAATGGACACATCTGAATCTGGTGATTCTCAGGAAGAAAATGAATCTGGTGACTCCAAGGTGAACGACGCTTCTGGGCAATCCACATTTGAAAGCAATACAGACGACTCAGATGAATCAGACGAATCTGGAGCGTCTAGCTCAAATGATAGCGAGGAGTCTGGAGACAAGATAAACCAGGAAGAGAATCAAGGTAAGTTGTCGAACGTGAAGAAGAAGAAAATATGGCGGTCTGAAATAATTTCTACCATATTTTAGTTTATTGTAAAGTTCCCGTTGTAAAATGTTTGCCTTTAGATTCAGGAAAATCAAATATGAATATCAAGGGTTTTTTTCTTTAACTTAGTGATCCGCAACTCTACGAAACATTTCAGTTTTGGCACCGCTCCATTTCTGCTACCATAATAAACGGTCATCTGTCTAATACACAGGTTCTTCACGAGTAGCTAGAGACGTTCTTGAAGATGCTTCTTTGTCGCGACACCGCAGAGAGCTGCCTAAAAACACAGAAGAAGAAGATAAACCAAAAGCACGATCAAAGGTAAAATACATGGCAAGAATTATTAGAAATATTATAAATGACATTCAAATCAATTTTGATACGTTAAGGCTTCGCACAATCCATCCTCAGTTTTCGTTTTGCTGGATTTGAACACTGTTTTATCTAACTGCGCCTTGAAACCCGATTTTGGAAAATCACCATCAATAAACTAGAATATGATTACCATCATATTAAAGTATATGTTGTGGTTCAATTTTATCCTTGGTTCAAATTTTATTTTTCTTTGTTTCAAACTCATTATCATACATTACCATACACAAAAACAAAGAAAAAGAAAAATAAAACCAAGGATAAAATTGAACCACAGCATATATACCAAAACAACGCCTCATACAGCGGTTCTTCGCATTCAATGGCTGCGTTTTTCTCCTTGTAGAGACAAAGTGCGATGTTGAATGACAAGCTCAATAACATGAAGGACCACGTTGAAGAAGGTACTGAGAATTTCACTAAACTTTGATCTGGGTTATTAAGTAATTTATTCGTGTTTGCTTTCTTTATTCTTTTTACCTCTCTTTCAATGTTGCTTTTATTTATGTATTCACTCGGGGCAGTCAGTTATCAGGTAATCAGTCAGTCAGTTATGGACATTTCTTAAACGTTTCTTTCATGAGGAGCAACTTTGTTTTAAAAGGTTCACTTGATGAAAACGCAACAAACCTAATCCTCGATTGGAATATCAAAATTCGATCTAAAATGCTCTTTTTGCTGTTCGCTGTTTTATGATAGTAATTGTGCCTTCTTACTGTAGGTGCTGAAAATATAATGTCTCTGATACTGGATATCTATCAGTCGCGGAAGACATTGGCAAACCTGCAACAGGTCGTCCAACAATTGAAACAAGACGTAATGCGACAAATGGATGTACCACCAGGGCAAAAGGCACAAGTTAAGAACCAACTCGGAGACACAGTTAAACAGACGGTGGTCAAGAAAGTTAATGGTAAGATGAAAAGAAGAAAAGTGGGTACCCCACCTGCCCAAATGACACTTGCATCCCCTTCCAGTTTAGCCTAAAACAACCCGAAGACCCTTAGTTCACCTTTAAATTAGCTGCTACCATTCAATTAGGTGCCATCAAAGTGAACCTCAACTGATACACTATTTTAATCGTATTTTTATTATTTCACACCATTTAGAACTTGCTCAGTCTATCCGTCAAGAAGTGGAAGATTACAAGCAAAATCACCAAGCAGTCAGTCAACAAGCCAAGGAAGCCGTGACCGCCATTTTAGATATTCCTGTGTTCCAAGACAAAGTTTCAAGCATAAAAAGCCAAATGAAAAAGAGAGCTGTAGATATCGAAAAAGAATACAAAAAGGCGAAAAGAGGAAGCGAAGAACTCCCTAGCATCTTAAAAGAGCACTTTAAAAGGAATGCTCCAGATTTGAAAGGAGAAACTAGGCTCTCGCGATCTCATAGAGACTTAAATCTATAAATAAAGTCCAAACGCAGTGGCAAACCTTTTAAACGATTCCTACCTTACAGTGAAATGCGAAAACAAAACAAAACAAAAAAACAACAATTTTGACGGACACCGAAGGATGACAGAAGCCGATATTCCTTTCAGGCATCACTTTCCGCGGTCGGCGCTAATGCAAGTCCAACTAAAGTATCTTTATCAGGAAACACAGGAATGATTCTGTTGATTTGTTTTCTGACTAGTTACGTTTCTGACACAAATGTCGCATGGGAGTATGAAGTGACGACCATATTTTCCACTACGCCATCAGGGATTCTTTATCTTTTTCCATAGCTTAGTTAGCCCAGGTAACAAAAACGGAAGTGCAGAACTGGTTAATTATGTTTAGTTGCTGAACCGTAAGGCGAAACCTCGCGAGATTCTTAGTCGCGTGAATAGAGGAATCTTCAGTACAGTTAGGTAATTATATATTTTCCTCTTGTACTCAATAACGGATTTATTTTGGACTTTATGGTTTAATATGCCAACGAAATTTACCATTTTACTATTTTGATTATTCCCATAACCTCCCGAGCTAAAAAAGTAGACCTATTACAAGTAAACCTTTAGGAGGTTGGTAACATGTATATAAAGTTGGAGTCACTACTATGTCCTGTAATATAAAATATTTATAAATTAAAAATTAGAAAATTCTTCGTAATTTCTGTTTTCTTCTTTACTTTCTGGGATATCAGAATTTTTTTGCATTTGAAGGGGTGAATGAGCGGTAACAAATAAATAAAAATACAGCAACAACAACTTCAGTGAAGAATGGACGTCTTTTATTATTTTCCATTTGGACTTAAATTGTAACGAACGGATAATCACACTTTCCACCCTTTGGTTGTTTTGTATATCGAGTTTAACACTCATGAAGCATCAATTAACATTCTGCTCATCGATTGTATGGCATTCTGTATAATTATACGTGAGTTCGCCAATCAACAGAATGAGGATCGGTCAGTTATCTGCAATTAACTATTGTCTGGAAGTCATTTGGATACAATAACTTAAAGCTGCCAAGCATTTTAAGCGGCTTAGTCTCTTGATCTCTCAATTCTCGCCAAACGAATGGCCTGTCACTGTACGTTGGGTGCCAACAGGTTTTCAGTCAGCTGTTCTTGTTCCTTTTTGCTACATTTGAAAAGTGAGAGAAATAACAAAACTGTCATCCAGTAAACCACTTGGCATAAGAATATTGTTGCAATAGGATAGATTAACACTAGTTGGAGTTCTATGATACAGCCACGGTGGTCGCAGATCAATAACCCGATCGCACAACCATCAAGGACGTAACGAACCCTGGCTGTGACCACCCTCAGTGCTGCTGGTCTTCGGCTCATTTGCATTAAAACGAGCCTTCGCCCATATGCGATATGGCTAAAAAAAAGTTACTTACTTACTTACAAGCACAAGGCGCCCACGCAAGCACTTGCGTTACACCGGTTTACACGTTGGTTTCGTGTCCTCATGCTTATTGCTTCGTACGGGCAAACCAGACCTTCATGTTGAAAGTATAGTGTTACGTCCACCATATAGGAAAATGGTGAATGTAAAGCTTACACATTTCGAAAGCAAAGTGTTTCAGTAGCATGGGGAATTGTGCTGGAAACAGAAGTAATGTTTCAGGCAAGAAAGGGGGGGGGGGGGGTAGGGGCGGTGCTGAAAGACCTACCCATGATTCTTAGAGTTTCACACTTGCCTGTTCGGAGAACGTTGCTGTACGCGTGTAAAGTGGTGAGATTATAGCAAGATAGTTTTGCATTTGTTTTTTGTCATTTCAACTTCCCATTGTTATAGAACTTTTACGGTAATTTGGATTGTCTTCCCTTTGCGAAGACTTTGTTCTGAGGGACAATAAGGCGTGAAGTCATGTCGGCTCGCTTATTGTCTTTCGATAAAGGTATTTTTAATCCGTTGTTGCATGTGATTCATTTCTGGAATACATTTGCCTATTGAATGATTGAGCCAATATTTTAATGATTGAAAAAAATATTTTGATAAATGTATTTTTATGTACTCGTGTTCGGTCAGTGAAAATGTTACTTAAAATCTCTCGAATATGTGGTGCGAACCGCTGTGTTCAGCCGACACGTTTTACAACAACACGATGCCTCACTCAATGTTATTCGCGAGATCGCAACGACTTCCCGTGTTCATATTTGATTTAACTTTTACCCTTATGAAATAATAATCGATTGATGATAAATGTTCTTTATTCCAGATAACGGATGAACCCAGTTCAAAGGACGATTTGCTGGGCTTTGAGCTGCTGTGAGTTTGCCTTCGGCTTCGTCAATCCACAGAAAAAAAACAAGACAGACAGACCGAACGGCCAATTTGTTTGGAAAACTAAAGTGACCAAGGACGAAGCGAATTTCTCAACAAGAAAAACTTCTTACTCGTGTGCCTTTGCAAACATCATGCTAATTAATTTACTTGCATTCTTTTGCAAAATAAGCCGAGAGCTCACTAAATTAAATCGCACAGTAAATCGCACCGCACTCTTGAAATTTATCTCGAAATGCGAGATCACGTGAGCAACGACCGGTGATGATATGTCAAGTGAAGGATGATCCTCGCAGTTGTTTTGCATTTGCGTAAAGAAGCCTGAAAAAAATTCAGGACTTCAACGAAGTAGTTGGAAGCAAAGTATCAAAACATCAGCCCTTTCTCCCCCCCCCCCCCCCCCCAGCGCCTCGCCTGGTCTCAGGCCGCTGTAATCGTGAAAAGAGATTGACTTACCATAATGTTCAATCCTTATTGTAATTGCTTGGCATATTTCCACTACGATTTCTCCACAGTGATCTTTTAAAATAAATAATAGAATTTCTCTCTCAGTTTTTCAGCTTCATATTTGCAGGTGCCCGTCATGTAATGATGTAAAACCTCTATGGAAATCAAATTCTTCAGATATGTGACGAAGGCTGGGACGCAGTTTGTTGTTTATCACGAAAGCCCGGAAAACGTTAAAGTGCACCAAACGCCAAGACATTTTTCTCGCTAAAACAAATCTTTGCTCCTATCCGAAATGCATGGCGGCTTTTTCTCCTTCTTTTTGTACCAAATCTTGCCTTTTTATGGACTAAAGAGGACAAGCTTGAAACATGCCACAAACTATAAGAAGAAAGTACGCACCATTAGCCTCCGTATCGCCGATCTCAGCTGAGGATTAAGAACACCTTGAGGCCTGATGAGAGGGATTTTTCCAATGTCATCTGAGTTAAAAACAGCATTTAAGTTCAGATACAAATATAATATTAACATATTTCACAGCCAGTCAAGGCAATTAATGATTCAATCAGTAAGACAGTCGGCCAGTAAGTCAATCGAATCGTTACACAATTATAGTTGAGGGGATGTTACACCTGAACGCCATTTTTCCGCCACTTGACATGGCTTTAATGGAAATATCTCGTTCACGTTTCAAGTTTGTGAATTTTTGGGTATATTTGGGAGGAGTAGTTATTTCTAGAAAGATTGGTAAAATTAAGAGAAATAAGAAATATTGAAGATTTAGTGAAGTTTTAAAATTAGAATTTGTAGTTAATAATTAATAGACGGACACCAAGCTAGTCCACTAGCAACCTGGGGTGCTCTTGAGTTAGTCCACTAGCAACCTGGGGTGCTCTTGCGTGGGTGTCAACTGTCTGTTAGTGTTCCAAAAATCATTTTTTTTCTTCTATCCCTTCTTAAAACCTCTTCAAATTTCATTCAAATTCAGGTGTATCGCCCCCTTAATTACTTAATCAGGTGACCAGGTAATCGATTCGTCAAACAATATAATAAGCTTGAGACATGATACAAAGAATTGTCAAAAAATCATCCATAACTCCCGCGATCAAACTCAAAGTCCTGGCCTCTATCACTTCTCATTCTCAGCTCAGTACACACCCTCACACGACCACTCAGAATAAATTACGTTCCCAGCATAACTCCCGCCCTAATTAACAGCTCTATGCAAGCACATTGTTTAAAAGCACCATTGTTGGTAACAGAATATTACCGGGCACCAAAACCAATAAGTAACGTAAAACAGAAAGATCCAAGAAAGGACACCAATATGTACTGCAAAACGAACCGGTACTCTCGCGACCCAATCATTAACATCTACAGAGGTTAATCCCCATTTTCACAAACGTAATTGCTATCCATATTAACCAGAAATGAAAAGTAAAATGCGCTGCAAACACGCTGCACTACTGGCATTTCGGCCAACTTTGCAGCTTCTTATCAGTGCTACGAAACGCTCTGAATTAGAAGTATTCCTTTTTCTTGTGAGTAACCAATAACTGTAGTCCCAAGTGAGACTGTAACGTAAAACAAATATTCTGTACCTTTAGAGCGAGAAATTGTTTCAAACAATGGTCAAAATTTATGAAAAACGTCAAATTGAGAGTTAAATATGACCAAATCTTGTGGCAAAGTCAGTTCAAAACTTACTGTTAGTAGCCCTAAATAACCTGGAGATTCAGCTTTCAACGATGTGTGTTTGAAACGCGAAATGTGTTTAACCACACAACCTCCCGGTTGAAACTGGGGTTCCTGTGCAACGTTTCTATAACGTACAGTCATTTCCCTTCTTTATTTCACTACTTAAAGCAAGAATGCCAGTGAAACGTTTGTCCAGATTCCCAGTTCAAAAATGTTTTTAGATCAATCACGTTGATTAGCTACACTCGATATAAAGGCGTTCCATACATTCCAATCAAAATCTTAAAAGAGAAAAGCATAATCTTTCAGCTCAAAGTTTTGAATAACACCGAAGACTGAGTCTATTCTAACCAACACATTGACCGGGAGAGTTTCAATTCAAATTTCAGGGCGCTTTACCAGGACCACGCAAGTAACAATTATCATGGGTGATCTTTTTTTTCTGCAATGACCCACATCAGAATCTTGTTCAAATGCGTTCCGGGGAAGCGTTTACATCTGTGACCCGTACACAACAGCCCTTGTTAAGGCGTGATGTCTGGCAGAACATGACACAAACCTCGACTTCCTAATGGGTTTGCCACACACACTGCCATCAAATATGAAATTCCAATCCACAATAGCTTGAAAAAGTCCATATTTCTCTTGAAGTAATGTTCCCTTTACCGTTCACTCTGAGCGCAAATTTCCTTTGAAGGATTAAACCTCTATGTTTTGGTTATAACAGAACTCTTGAGCAAACAAAAATGTGTAGAGGTACCCAATTGGGTGACCTCAGTACCTGTTGCTGGTGACGCGGTCGCAAACATAACAATTTATGACATAGTTAAGGAGAGGACACGGGACGCCGCGCCTTAAGACACCTATTACTTTCCCGTGAACCGACCACTAACGGTAAGTCAGACCATCATACAACTGGAAAGAAAGATTTCTTATGTGCTCGGTCACAGAATAAGGTACTGGTGAAGAAAATTCGTAAAAGCAACAATGACCTCATAAGATGTGTACCTAAATTATTCTGATGAAATTCTTTACTGATCTTAAGGTGTATCGCCTCCCTGATTTTTAAGATAAAAGCTAGTTTTGGGTCACTGCACATTCAGTACATCTACGAATGCGAAGTTACATTCTCGCTGAGGCTTTTTCAAGTTGTAAGGATATTTCAAAACTGTTTTGTGTTTTTTTTATCGGAGGGATTTCTTTCTAGGGTTGTAACGATACCATATCATAAGTAAGTGAAGCGCGATTGTTCGGATGAGAGCAGTCCTGAGAAGACTGTTTGAGGTGACATTAACTGACGTTTCGGCAACCCCAGTGAGCGGAAGTCAGATCATCATTATTTCTGTAACAGTCCTTCTCACAGGACTACACTCACCCGGACGATCGTACTTCACTCAGTTATGATATGACTCCCGGGTCCAAACCATTTACAATGTCACCATAAAAGCTTGAACTGAGTTCGTTAACCGATCCGCGACTGTCCGCGTTTTTACGTTATCGTGCCCCAAAAATAGTGACAATTAATTTTCTTGAGAATCAACCAGAGAACGTAACTGCGTTCGTTTCTCTGTATTTCTTAATCAAGCAGGTTCAAATGGAGCTCCCAGTCTTCTCTTCTTAAGAATTTTATTTAATTGTTTATCTTTAGTTACATACCACGACAGACTCCATTCCAGCAACTGAATTTTCCCCGCGGTCAACTTTTATCGCGTTTTGTTATTGCCTGAGGCTTGATCTCGAGGTTGATTGAATAACGTGACTGAATGATTCCTCTGCATGGAAGCAAAAACAACTTTTTACTTCACCATCCTAGATAGCAAAAACATCAAAATTTCTGGGATCAAAATGACCCCTTCCTTCCCATATCGAGTGTCCAACCCAGGCAGCCTTGGAGAAAAACAGGAATCCTAACCGCTGGACGACGTGGGAACTTATGATGGCTTCAGGATATAGCTAGGCGAGATGTATTAAAGAGGAATCGTTGTTAGACAGTTGTAGGAACAAGAGATTGAGCCGCCATGTTCGGTACGCTGCTTCACTACAGTTATAATCTTATAAACATATTGATATTAAAATCATTATTATTGTTTGTCTGACGCTGTAGTCTCTTGAATTATATAAGATCGCTACGTTTCGATGAGGTCGACTGATTGCGCCGGCGTCAGCTTTAGTGTCATAATAACAATTGTCCTCCATTGATTTGCGCGAGTTTAATTAGACGGTACAGAATGAGGTAGAAGCCATCAAAACAAGAAGCAAAGACGATGGAGCGGCCGGATCTCCTGCAATATTGTTGAAATAATCGCTCTCTTGTGGCCTCAAAACCGAGCCTCTAGTTTTGTTGGTCCATCGCTTGTACCTAGGCCCTCTCTAAGGGAAACTACATCCGGGCTACCCGGAGCCCGCGGTTGTTGTTGTTGTTGTTGTTGTAGCAAATCCCTCGTGGTTGACAGAGGAATAAAGACTGTGTTCATTCCAGTGTTTATTGAGTTACCAGTAGTACCTGTATCGCCGACGCCGGCCAACAGTTTTGCCTCATTGACACCCTGCATTCTCAGTTCCTTCAAGCTCGTTTATCAAAGATAACACTGTCAAGCAACGCTTCAACTTATCATTCTTCACGAGATATTGAATAGTGAACTATGATGTATGCTGGGTAATATTTTGCATGTTGCAACGGTAACATACACCTAACAAGTTGATTCAACCAACATTTATCATTTGGCCAACCTTAATAAATGCTCTTGAAGTACGTTTCAATTCAATTCAATTCCTTATTTGTTTAGCTCGTCTGAAGCTGCATAAGTACTATAAGGCAACTTTGGATACTTTATCAGTTTTCTGCCTCTGTTAATTAACTGTAAAAAATAAAAGCACGCTCTTCGCGTTAACTTGCCTAGCGTGAAGCCGAATAATCCATGATTGAGGACTAGAACATCCTTCAGAATGCAATGGATGTTTAGAGCTATCTTGCAATGTGCAACTAAGCCCGATAATACCAGGGAGCGTCAAACTCCCAGAGTAAGCTTGCGTCGCGGCGTTTTCAAAAACCCGTTCCTTTAGAAATTATAATGATATTACTTTATTATTTTGGAAATGTAGCTAAAACTAAATTGAAATCGTCATGACAACAAAAATATGAAAGTATGTCCTCCCAGCAATCTGCTCACGAAGGAAGCAATGACTGCATGCAATTTCAGCCACATATTCATATTCATACTCCATCATGAATTGTTCACACATAGAGCTCATGAGAGAATCCTTGGTGTAGTGTTGTGCATGCTTTTTGGATGAAAACATGGACTGCAAACTGTCATATTGTTGTCGGGACATTTATATCAAATTGAATTGCTTAAGCAGGTGATTAAAAAAAATGCAGTCACAGAAAAAGTTATATGATATTTTCTTTAATACCAAGTCACTACTAAATCACAGTCTACAGCTAACCTATGGATGGACAGGCAGATCAAATATCCATTACTTTTACTTCTTAAATCAGTTGTCCTGTTCTAAAGTAAGCGCGTAGTGCGCTACAATCGGCGGTCCCGGCTCAAATTTGGAGAATATCAACAATACAAATGCCTTTTATTTTCCTTTGTATCAATATTCTGTGCGAGTTAAATAAAAATTGACTTGACTTGAATTTTAAGATATATTTGCGGCAAAAAGAAAGAAGCATTCAAGTTGATGCTTCATTTATTTCACGGTCACATGACTCAATTGTAAAGCTTGTTAAGGTTCATGGTATCTTCATTGTTCGAAGTTAAACACCTTAAGCACTGCTGACAGACCAATAAAACATTAACAAGTTTACCGTCAGTAACATCTGACAAGCAATTCGATAGCCGAGAACGATTCGAGCGCTGAGAAAATACTTAGTTCTCTTTTCTGCGTTAAATTTTATAAGGTAAGTTAAAACTCTTCATACAATGCCAGTGATGCTATTATTTAAAGAAGTGATGGTAGTTTAAAATGCGTGGTTTTTCTCGAATGAAGAAATTTCAGGAAATTTGTACATTGCAGAGCACTGATCGTTGCCCTGTTTCGTGAAGACAGACAGCTGCTTTTAGAGGAAAAACGCTTTCTTTATTTTATCAAAAGCTGTATTCTTTCTTCAGAACCCTGGAGGTTTGACCATGAAGTTACTGGCTTTGCTTGTGGCTTTTATTGTTCTATGTCATAGATCTAAAGCAGGTAGGCAAATATTTTAAAACATTGAAAATGGCACTAAGAAACAGAATGAAAACTATTGCAACTTGCCACCAAGGAAAGTCTGTTTATTGTTAAAAATGCGAATGCTTTCGTAGGCTGATTTACTGTGGATTCAGTATACCCATAATCTCACTGTGAAGTTTAGCATACCATCTTGTACGGGACAAGTGAGGCTTAAGGATCCTCTCAGTATATCCAGTTTGAACGTAACCTTTGTGGTAAAAAACAGCCAGAAAATTTATCAAAAGAAAGCATAAACCAGCAAATGTGTCTGTCTGTTCAACATTTAATAGCGCTGTAATGGCCCAAAGTTACTTTGTTTTGTCGGTACTCTTGTATTTACTTGGTAGTCTTGAAGGACCAGTTTAACTTGAAGGTTTTCTGCCGGACATAGGTTTATGATGAACAATTTAAACGTAATATTGCTTTCAAGAACGTACAGCCACTAAAAATTTGGATTATCCGCGGGTTTACCGGTATATGTAAAACTGGAACAAGCATCTAGCCCTAAAGTTTGTTTCCTCGATGTCTTCAGGACTGGTATGTATCTTTTGCCCATTCTCTTTTCCCTTTCTCGTCTTCAGTTCACTTAATCGCTGGAAGTAGCTGTTGTGTTCGGACTCTCATGCTGTGACCTGTGATTACAGAAACCAACAACTTAAAGTTTATGTTTGTAGATGAGGGTAGTGGCAGTGGAGAATTTCCAAGTAGTGGCAGTAAAGAATCCTCAGGCAGTGTTGCTGCAACAGTGAAGCTTAAAAATGAAGACAAATGCGAACCCAACCCTTGCCAAAACGGAGGCACTTGTATCACAAACTACAATTTAATTGATGGTTATAAATGTCAGTGTGCTGATGACTACGGCGGGATAACATGTGCAGGTAGAAGCAAACCTTATGAGTTTTAAATGTGCCATATTCCCAGTCTGCAAGAATTAAACAAATGCTTTCTTTTGTTCTCTCTTTTTTTCTGGGACATAAAGGCAACTGTTTTTCTTTTTCATAATTGTCGGCGAGACTTTGAAAGATACATGGTTGCCATCGATCAAATGTTAAGGATTATTTAAGAGAATGAATGCAATAAAAATAAGGCGCATGTGTGTCAATGTGGCTAATGAAATGGTTTGGGAACACAGCCTATGGGGAGACGGTTGCAGTAACAGGGAGATGTTAAAGATTTACATAATTAAATACCAGTCACACGTCATCATCCACAATTATTAGGATATTATGCATATTGCAAAAGGATTATTCTTTCTTTGTTTTTTCTCTTGACAGATCTTAAGTGCCGTATAAGTCTCCCTCGCCTCTCTTCTCCCCGGTGCCTCATAAAGAGACAGTTGAGCATACAAATTAAGAAGGCACTCATACGATTGACCTCTCCAAGCGACAATCGCTACTCAAAGTAACTATAATCAAAACTATTACCGCTGAAATATTTTCTGACTCATTCTGCTATGATTATAAGCTTCTTGGATCCACAACATGACGCGATGGCGTCTCACTTAAGAGTGATACGAATGCTGCTTCAAGTCTGGCTTAATGAACACACTGTTTAACTCAGTCGAATTTAAGTAGTTAAGGTCTGACAAGCTATACTTAAAGTTTCCATCCCGAACTCTCAGATTCGTGGTAAGTCTCACTGTATTTAAACCAAACGAAATCATGCGCATGCGCCTATAAAAAATCTTCTGTCCCGTTTGTGTACCTAGTTGATAGCGGCATTTACTTCTGTAAGGCTATTTCTCCCCCCCCCCCCCCAACCCCCTTGGTTTTAAAATGGAAATGGAAATACATCTAGCTCTTGAGCAAGGGATTTGCTTTAATTTCATTTTGTTTCAGTAGATCAGCAGACCTGATGGTACCAACATTGTCGAAGAAAGGAGCCGCGAGTTTCGTCCAAAGTGCATCAACCGATCCATTTACCATAGAGTGGTACATGAAAATGACAGACAACGCTGACCTCAACAAAGACTTGGAGTCGCAATTCACTTTGAAAGATCCTCACTTCCACGATACTCCAACATTAATAGATTTTGCCGTAGTATTTGAAACCTTCTATAAACATCACAGGGTATGGATACGATCTATCCTTCTTAATTTTGGACGATATCCATTTTTTATAGAGGGTATAGACATGTTTAACCCAATAAGAGTTTTCTAACACATGGCCCTCTAGGTCAGCACTAGGGGTGGTCACAGCCAGGGTTCATTACGTCCCACAGAATTAATTGTGGAGAGTTGTGAGACGGGACCTCCGGTTTATCGTCCTTATCTGAGAAGACTAGAAAGTCTAACCATTTTGCAGATGTCATTGCAAAGGAAGCACTTTCCCCTCAGTTATTTAAAGACCCTGAGTGTTGGTCCGGCCGGGGTTTGAACGCACGACCTCCCGCACGTTAGTCCGGAACTCTACCAACTGAGCTAACCGGTCGGCGGTTAAAGGTTGACTCCTTGTTTACACTTGAAATCGTGAGAAGAAAAAAAACAGTGTGAATTTGATTAACGTGGGCGAGGATTATTATTCAATCGAATTTTTCCAAGATCTCTGTACATATACGTTTATTCAAGGGACTAGTACTGAGCAGACGACAATATTTGCTGGATCATTTTTTCTTTTAGAAACGTAGCGCCATGAGTTCGTTGAAACTTGTTCCAGCAATCGAGGAGAACTTTTTCAAGGACCGCTGTTTTGCAGATCAACGGGTTGCAGGGGCCAATCCGTTTCAAATTTGGCGTGTGACAAACAAAGAAGGTACAAAACTCTACCACAGACCGGTAGGTCGACTCAGTGCATTATATATTCCGGCTTAAAGGATAAGGGAGTTGGTTTCTAAGGAAACTGTAGTGATTCCTTCGGCGGTAAGGGAAAACGTGTCATAGTTATTATATTAACGACAGAGTTGAGAAGGGCAGTTGACCAATAGCCCTCAAGAAATTGTGACATAGTGAGCGGTGGAGCTGCGTGTGGACCTACTGCTCCGGCTAAAACATGATTACGTCCACAACAAGAATAAAAGTCAGTCGTCGAATCTTTGGATACGAGGCCGGAGGGAACAATAGGAAAGTCTTGAGCCCGTCAAGTATAAACTTAATTTATTAATTAATTTTTTTTTCATGCTTTCGATGAATACCTCTTACTAACCGAGTTCTCGGTCCGTACTGTAAGTTAAGGACAAAAACGAGGATCCGTAACTTATAGTACGGACCGAGAAAACAAAGTTAGTAAGATATTTATTATATCTCTGAGGTTAATCGGGCGCGCGGGAAAGGAAAAATACAGTAGAATACGGCCCGAAAAATTGACCAATCGCAGCGCGCGTACTAACTGACAGATATCATAATTATGATTATAAACCATATCTCAATGATAGCTTTACACATTTAGAAACGTGAGGGTCACCATAGAAAATTTGTATCATAAATTTTTACTTAATTCATTTGTTGTTTCTGTTAACATATCATGTTAGTCGTGTTACAGTTAATTTTAGTGGTTTTAATTCGCGTGCTACCCTCTCTCCTTTGAATGCCACTGATTGCCTGTTCTTCACTTTAGAGGATAATGGAATTGAATGGAAGTCCTTATATGAAGAGAAATTAAACAAAGCCTTTGACTGGGACGAAACTTTTAAAGCAGCAGTTTCAAAAGGAGACGAGGACGCTCTTGTTCAGGTTAAAAAACATGTGCTAGTTCTGCTTCATTGTACGTCTTAAATTTATACCCATTTGCATTAAAGACTGAAAAACTCCGGCATTTGAGCAAGAACACCTGTTCTAAATGTATGTGGACAGAATCTGGAATATCTTTCAACGGAAGAGAGCGCAAAATAGGAAATATAAAAAAAAATCGAGACCTGAACTAAATGTTAAACGGAGAGACAGATGCATTGCGTTAAATGGTTTTATCTAGCATATAGCTTTGAGAATCCTTTCTTGACACTATCAGTATACTTCAGTTCTCCTTATTTTGTTTATCAAAGCTTTATCAGTACTGTTTTCAAAATAGACGTTAATCATTTCTCTTGACACAGGCAATAGACAATGGTGAGGTTTATGTCAACATTTACCCTGAACTAGACGGCGTCAAAATGCCAGAGGCTCTCCTTCACGACACGAAGTTCAACCACACTGTGATGCAAATGAGTTCGCCAATTGCTTTCTTCGTAGTTATTGAAACTGACCCGGGTATCAAACGCCTTGTTCCTGTGGCTATCCAAATGGATTCAACACCAGACTCCAAAGTTCACACTCCACTGGACGGTAAAGACTGGTTCCTAGCCAAGTCCTTTGTACAAAGAGCTGATTTTAATTCTCTACACCTGATTAAAAAACGACTGAAGACACATCTGTACCTAGATGCGGCTTGTACTCTGGTAGAAAAGTACTTTTCTGAATTTCATCCACTTTACCAGCTTATTCGACTCCACTGCCGGGCAAATCTTGAAACCAACAAGTTGTTTGAAATAAAACTCTTTGGTGAGTGTGTTCTTTTTATTACAAAGCTCATTTTTGTTGTTGTCTGTTTCAACGCTTGACGTCTCTTTGCTTAGTTTTCATTGTGGTACATCTTGAAGTTTGAAGATTGTCCATCTGTCCATTTCCTCTTTAACACTCCTTTTTTTCAACGACATGTTGCCTATCTAATCTCACTAGAACACCCTTATTTCCTCTGCTTTAAGTTTAGCGGTATCTGAGTCTTACTGGCCACAAAACGTCAGTTGATATTACCGTTGTTAAGTTTAATGTTGCCATCATTGTTTGCACGACAGTTTCATTTGGTGTGATTGATACTTTGACGTTTTTGTGAACATCAAGAATAAACCCACGCCCCTTCTTCCTCGGTGTACCAAATGATGCTTACTTTTTGGAAGCCTATAAAAAGCCAACATTCGGCAAAAACGAACAAAAAAAGGCGCAATGCTTTTCGAACACGTGCAAAGATTTGTTTTATCAGAAAAAAAAAAGGTTAAGATGCAATTTAAAGAACCCACACATGTTCGAAAATAGTAGTGAATGTTGTCCCTGGTGTGACGGCCTGGTCTATCTTTGTCAACATGAGGTCGGCCTGGCTTGATTAACTTAAACGGCTTCTGAGCGAACAGACCGCATACTTTTTCAGCCAGAAGCCAGGCTACTTGCCTGGTGATGGAACCCTTACTCATAATAATCAATAATAATGTGCTTGTGTGTAACAGGTCGAAGCGCTCCCATCTATAAAGTCCTAAGCATCGACTATTCCAGCGCCCTAGAAATGTTAAACAAGGAATACCAAAAGATGTCTTTTGATGATTTGGATCTGTTGGATGACTTAAAGGTTTGTTTTAAAATGAGTCGGTTAAAAAAGGATATCTCGAAAACCTCCCTTATGCTTTTAGTTATTCATGTTATCATGCTTACTCTTAATTCTACCAGTTGTGTTTGTGTTGATTTGGCAAATAAGTATCTCGTTCTATTGGGATTAACTGTTTCAATCGAAACCGGTTCATGTTCATTTTGTTGAGAGCAGCAACAGATGGACACTATTCCAACCCTTTTGACTGGAATACGATAGGAGCCTGGGGATAGCCGTTACCACTCAGAATTGATGAAGATAATCGCGAAAATGATATGAGAATTATTGCAGCAAAGTTTCCTTGGGAGAACAGTGGAATCGTATTCCGCCGCATTGCTGAATTTGTCAACAAAGTCGTGAACTATTAACAGTTCAAAACTGTTGAGTCATTTCATTTTATTTTATTCGGCTTTTGCTGACGCAATTGAAAGAATAATGAATCAAGGGGAAATTACGAAGGCTTGACCATTACTTCATTACTTGACCATCATTTTCATCCATCGGTCATCCAAGTTCTCAATTAGTTAAAAGCAACCGCAAATAATTTTTTCCCACTGGGGTCTGAATGGAATATTGGTTTGTCCCAATAGAACTGCCAGTCTACCCAAATGTAAATTTATTTACATGGGAATTAGAGGAAATTTGACGCCGTTACTAAACGGATGGACTATTTCTCATTCAGTAAAACAGACGTTCTCTGGCAAATAACTTCCGAGTTCTCCTACCAGGAGTCCAACCTATGAAATGTCAATACATAGCTAGTTCAGGCGCTATTCTATTCGCATTGAGCCAAAGAAGACAAGCATGCTGCTGGAATTTGAATGGCGAGGTGTGTAAAATGCCCGATGATATGATTGATGTGTGCTGTAAGCCTAGTGAAGAAAGGGAGGTTCGCCTTTCTTCTACTTCCTTAATACCTTAATCTTTGCATGCAGATCCTGACAATATAGTGCTTTTCTTATTTCTTGGTAAGCTAATACAATTCATTTTATTTTTAACAGAAACGTGGTGTGGATGACCCAGAAATGCTTCCATATTACCCTTACAGGGATGATGGTTCTTCGTTGTATGCAAAACTGGACGAGTTTGTTGATGCCTACATCGATGCGTATGTCACACAACTTCTTGGATTCAGAAGCTTCGTTATTATGATACCGTCAATAATCGGCTTCGGAAATAATACAGATTTAATTTGGGGCATAGTATAAGAGGGAGGATTGAATGTCAGAGTTTTCTAAACTTTTTCTGGTACCAGTTATCATTTCGAAGCCCTAAATATACACTAATTTTGGATGCAATGCAAACCCTACTTTAACTCATTACAAAACTCCAAATATAGATGCAATATATCTCAGACGGCAAAATGATACAATATCAGGTAACATACCCTCAAATAACGTATCTAAGTCTGATAGAAAATTCATTCATTTGGTTGATTTGCCGTTGTCTGTATGGCTTTGTTTGGACCATACAGTGGATGAAATGTGCTATTTTCAGGTATTACGAGGACGATCAGGAGGTAGAATCAGATAATGAATTACAGGAACTAGTGAATGAACTTTCGGCTGACGGAAAACATGGTAACTTTGGAGGTAACGGAATGGTAGGTTTCATGTTAATGAATCTCAAGTAATTTTACTCATACCTCAATCACTAAAAGCGTTTATTACCGAGCTACTCAAATTTGAATGCTACCATAAGTAAATTAGTACTTTAAAGGAGCACTTTCGAGCTATTTCGTTCCGCTGTAAGGAAAAAAATTCTTTCATCCTTTAAACCCTAAGATCAAAATTAGAATTCTCATTTGCTGCCCTTTACATTTTGTAAAGAGGTATTGGGGAGATGTTGTTAAAACATCAGGTAAATGCATCTTATGTGATCCTTTTCTTAATTCTCGTGACCTCTCTGTTTATAAAGTGCTGATTTTACAAGGAGACATTTTATGTGAGTTAAATGAAATCAATCATATGAACTGCGGATATGAAATCAAATGACTGATACTCGCAGTTATGTACGCAATTATATGCAATTGAGAAAGAAGCCTGAAAAACGACTTCAACGGGGTTTGAACTCGTGACCTCGCGATACCGGTGTGACGCTTTAACCACTCAACTGAGCTATAAAGCCACTGACGTTGAGAGCAGGTCAATTGTAGGTTCATATGTTCCCTACAATTGACCTGCTCCTACAATTGACCTGCTCTTAACGTCAGTGGCTTCATAGCTCAGTTGGTTAAAGCGTCGCATCGGTATCGCGAGGTCACGGGTTCAAACCCCGTTGAAGGCATGAATTTTTTTCAGGCTTCTTTCGCAATTCCATATAATTGCGTATCTAACTGCGAGGATCATTCTTCATTTCATTTTGAGACATTTCAGTATGCTGATTACTCTTAGGGTTTAAAGGGTTAAATCAGGCAAAACTCAAAAATAATGAAGCAGTGTATTAACTCAGTACCGTGTTACTGCACTGAGACTAAGTGCTGTGTTCTGTTACGGATGGCAAGGATGGAAATGGATTGCATTTTGAAAAAATTTTCGCACGTTATCTTTAAGCTACGGCCAAAAATGTACACAAGACGATTTTCCTGGAAAAATTCGATTTATATCTTTCTCCGTACATTTCAAGTAATGTTTCACCATGAGTAAAGACTATTATCTAGCACGGATTTCTGTGTAGTTTTGGCCGGTAAAACAGCGAAACTCCCACGGCAGAGCCTTTTTAAGTAAACATATAAATACAAAAACAGGCTAATGAACAACCAAATATCTGACTGAAAGACAGGTCACGCCAAAGAAGTTACTTTGGAGGAAACAAAATGATCGGTCGCAAGTTAATGCGTATTACGCAACTGTACTGAGCTGACCAACAGGCGTAAGTCAGTGACTCGTCAGATATCCTGTGGTGGCTCCCAGGAGAAAGCATTGCATAACTAGTTGTTATGAAAGTAAAACGTAAGGTTTGCCTTCTACTTAATTAAGTAAAGCTCTTTTGTTTCAAAAGATACAAATTTTAAAAGGAGGAAATAACTTGTTACTTGCACATGGGAATAATTAATTGTTCTCGTAATCTTGCTCAGAGCAATTCTTATGTTTTACTCCCCTCAAGGTTAAGAAATTCCCAGCTACTGTGGAAAGTAAAGCTACCTTAAGAAAAGTGCTCACAACGCTGCTGTGGGCCTTCACTGGTCAGCACGCAGCTACAACATTCCCTATTCTGGAATATGGTGGATTTGTACCCAACGCACCTCACAGATTGTTTGCTAACAATAACGGCACGTACGCTTTCTCCAATGACATGTTTGGAAACAAAGCTGTAGCACTGGTAAGATAACAATGATTACACATTATAACATTGTCATAGTGGTACCTTAATGTGTTTTACAAAGCTAGTTATAGTAAACACGTGTCGACGCAAGCGTTTCGCAAAACGTCAGTGTCGAGACTAAAATGTAACATTGCAAATTAGCTTAGCTTAAAATAAATGTTTTTTACACATGCAGGTTTTACTTAAGCAGCAAAACACCAAGAAACTTTGTTAGCAAAAAGTTCCTTGAACGCGAAATTCTGCCTAACATGCAAGCGAGGTTTACTGTATACTCAGTATACGCCAACTAAATCAGCTTCACATTAACGTTAACGCACTGTACAAGTGGGGTCAGGTCCGACTCGATCCAAAATATTTGCGTTTTTCTCATATCGAATTTAAACCACGATGTGCATAAATGTTTACAAAAAACTCAGCTCAAGAAGGCTTCGTGCTGAACAGTATTGACTGAAAGCAAGGCTTATTGTAACAATGACTTATAATTATAATCTTATTTTATAATTTAACAGGAAATCGCTGAACTTAGCTCCAACGTAGCCGGGATACACCTGGACCAACTTCTAGACTACTCCGAAAAAATTGAGGGCAAGAAAGGAATCGAGGTGGTAGAAAAGTTTTCCAAAGAACTTAAAACATTAAGCGATGAGATTCGAAAGGCAAACGATGTGCGAGTTGCACAGGGATTCCTACCTTATCCTTACTTTTTACCCGAATTCGTCACCAATAGTGCAAGCACATGATTTAGCGAAGTTTCCTTATCTTGGGGGTGCAAAATGCTTGAACCCTGACATCTTTGTGGTTTGATAGTCTTGAAAAAGTGAAATCCCAGTGAAAATGTGAGCAACAAGGAAAACACAGCGTTGAAGGGCAGTTTATCTTATTATCCTTCCAGTATTTTTGCTGATATCGTTCAGATTTTACCGATAACACCTCATCAATAAGTCATTTTGATGACTATTTAATGGTCTCTACTTTTAGAAGTTTAAAAAATTGATCAAATACGGGACGGGAAAGCGATTCCATGGGTCAACATAAAAGCATTATTATCACTCCTATACGGGAAGACAAATGCAAATTCAATTAATTTAATCTTCTTTTTATCTTTCATGTTTGAGGAGAATAGTTTTTCTTTGCTAAGAACTATTTTTTATCATAAAGGGGCAGGTTACGTAACTAAAGAGGCAATATCCAATACTAAGTAAATGTCAGTGGTACCCACTTTTGCGATTAGCAAAAAAAGTCTCACAAAAATATATTTGCGGGAACCAGCAACAAAGTTATCTTTCCCTCAGCCTTGTGGGTGTGATATTTCAGGAATTTTTACAGTTATAATTACAATAAAAAAGTAACTAAATAAAATTTTGCAGAAGAGAACATCCTCGTATTGCTTTTAAAACGATTTTTGTTCAGGTGACTTGAAACCAAAACCAAAGTGGTTTATTGGGTCAGCAACAATAGACGCAAATAGTGAATGAACCAATCAGAATTTTAAGTGAATTACAAATAGCTTGGGCCATGGGCGGGAAAATACCGCAGTTCTCATTGGCTGACAAAGTGGCGCGAGTTTTACAGACTAATCACAGAGCGAAGTAAAGCCAAACTAACTCACACTCAATTGAAACCCGCTCAAGTAGTGTCTACTAATGTTAGAAACCAGAGGATGACTTAGACACTGGCCATGTTGCAGTTGTCTCCTTTCGCAAAAACCTTGTTGTACTTAACTGACGGCCTCAATTAATTTCATCTTCTAGGATAGTATAACTTAATAAGCTTTAGAAATGATTATATCGGTTTTAATTGCGATAAACAATAATAATAAATAATAAATATAGCGCCTAAACCCGTTTAGCCCAGAGGCGCGGTTTACAATAGTTGTTAGCTATAAAAATTAAAATTATAATTGTCATTATGAAGTAAAAAAGAAATGTTTTAAGTTTTTTCTTAAAAAAAACTATCAATAGGCCATTTCCGAGTTTATGTCTGCCTCCTCTCCAAAGCGAGTCTAAGTGCGAAGTTTTTGTTATGAAAATTAGTTTTCATTCATATGTAAAGTAGAACTAATTACCATCACAAAAACTTCGCACTTAGACTCGCTTTGAAGAGGAGGCAGACATGAACTCGGAAATGGCCTATTGATCTTATATCTAGTGGTAAACCATTCCAGAGTCTAGGTGTGCTGCAGCAGAAAATGCTCTTTCGCCATATGTTGGTACGAGGAATTACTAATAAATTCATAGGACTGGAACGCAGTGTTCGCGTAAGTTTGTACTGAGTGATGAGGTCAGATAGATAAGATGGTGCCAGATTGCTTAAACACTTGAAAGTAATTACCAAAATTTTGTACCGCATAGCATGCAATTTTTGCGGGACTTCTATTTTGCGGATTGGCGATTTTTTGAGGTTTACGGGAACAAATTTTTGCGACTCGAATCTCCTGACTGAAATTTCAGCTGTGAACTAAGTATTGCGGTTTTCTTTTAAAGCAGCAAGACATCTACAATGACGGAAATGTAATATTTACAACTGTTATTACTTTTTTAAGTAAAACAACAGTCTATACTTGTCACATGTTCTCAGACATTTCAGTCAACGACAAGCTGGTCGTTTCTTGTGCCTTAGAGACTAGAAAAGACTAGAAAGGTCTTGACTTGATCGTTTTGTTTTGTAAGTAGCAAGCTCTGATTCCTTTTTGTCAATGGAATATATCAAAATAAACGTTTTAATTGAATAAAAGCAATTAGTTATCTTTAATTTATTTGCTTTTTATGCATTTTTCTTATTTTCTTTTATTTCATTTTTTATTTTCGATTTTTTCAGGTACGCACGTGTGTACCGTTTGTCCAGGTAGCTACGCCCCTGTTTTTTAATTGTATTAACGGGAGTAAATTTTTGCGGTTTTTAATTTTGCTGGTGTTTTTTTTTTTTTCTGCTGGAACCATCCGCAAAACGCGCAAAAATTTAAAACCTGCAAAATAAACGTGCTTCACGTCGTATAGGTTGTACGCTTCCATGGCTCTTGACGCTTCTCAGCAGGGAGCCAGTGGAGCTCATGTAGAATTGGCGTGATGTGATCATGTTTCTTTGACCCGCTAACCAGACGTGCAGCCGCATTTTGCACTGATTGGAAACGCTTAATTAGGTATTTAGGGAGACCAGTTAAGAGAGAGTTACAATGATGATTTGCCCAGGTAAGTGCGAGTCCTCCAGATGTTCCTCAAGTGCCAAAATTAAGTCTTGCAGACAGAATTGATATGATCCTCAAAGGTGAGGGAGCCATGAAACACAACATCAATATTACGACATGAAGCAGTTGGGGTCATACCCTCTTCGCCCACCATAATATTAGAAATGTTAGGACGAGGTGAATGTTTTGTGGGAAAAACTAAACTAAGTTCAGACTTATCATCATTCAATTTCAAATAGTTACGAGACACCCAAACACAAATTTCAGCAACACAACCTTCAACACATGACGTAGCTGTAATGAGGTCCTCACTACAGGCGGGATTAAACGCCAAGTACAGCTGTGTGTTATCAGCATAAAGGTGATACTTTAGACCATGACCATGACGAATAACGTCAGTTATAGGTGCAGTATAAAGAAAGAAGAGCACAGGTCCCAGTACAGATCCTTGCGGTACACCAAAATGTAGATAATGAGAGGAAGATACTGAATAGTTGATAGCAACAGATTGGTTACGATTACATCCACGCTAGAGCCTGACCAATAATACCATAGCGTGCCGGCTGGAGTCTCAATAGCAGAGTGAGAACTGAAAAGTGTCAAAAGCTGCGGACAAGTCCAATAATAGTGATAAATATTTCTTAAAAACATGATAAAATGCTAAAAAAAGTTAAAAACACTTCTTCAAAGAGGTTTCGACGTTAACGTAACGTCATTATCAAGTCTAAAATGATGAGGCTAAAGGGTGTATGAAATGTTACAAAAATAAATCTTGAACTCTAAACAAAAAGTTTAGCGTTACGTATGGAATCTGTTTGTACATTCAAATTAGGTTTGAATCTCTTGATGAAAAGCATGTCAAAGACTGAGCAATCAAGCTTTCTTTGGCATTTCTTAAGAATTTTGAAACGGCTTTCATTCAAAAGATCGCTGCCACCGTGCACTTCAGTGAGAAATGATAAACAACGCATTGCTGATTCACAACAGACGGCCTGGCTTCCTTAGGTCTAAAGTCTTGCTCTAATTTTCTACTGACAAAAACTAGCTGCACAGTAACTAAGATCGCACAAATGCCTCCGAACAGCATTAGCAGAAGACTAATTCTGATTATGCTGCTATCTTTCTCCGCTAGTAGCAATAATAGCACATTTGCATGATGACGTCATGCGCGCACTGCATTCTGGTAGTTGTAGTCAGTGAAAAAACAAAATGGCGTCTCATAGCGGAGGCGGGTTCACTTGCTGTGTTCCAGGGTGTTTTACCAACAGTAAAAGAGACGTGAATCTCTCATTCTATCCATTCCCAAAAGAAAAGAATTTGCGGAAACGCTGGTTGCACAAAATATCGGGGAAAAATTTCTCCCCGAGCACAGGACACCGGGTATGTAGCTTGCATTTCGAAGGAGGCAAAAAAACCTACATGAACAATGTTCCTGTTATTTTTCCTTTGGCAAAGTCCCATCCAAGACCGTCACCCAAACCAAGGAGAAAGATCATTTTACACGGGCCTTCAACATCTAGTCAGGAGACACCGCCTATATTCAATTTAGCAGCTTCAAGCACAACAGAAAATGACGAGTCCGAGCGTGATGATACACAACAACAGATTGAACGATTGAGAGAAGAACTGCAAAACGTCTTGCGCTTAAAAGAATCATTGGAACATGATCTGTTTATCAGCAAATTTGGTTTGAGGCGGTTTAAAGATTCAGACAAAGATATGTCTTATTACACTGGCCTGACCTATGGCCAGTTTGTGGCGTTATTCAAATTCCTAAATGCCCATGATATTTGTCATCGACTGAATTACTGGGGCTCTGATTATGCTAAGGTACAATTACCTGAAAGTGAGAAGAGGGGACAAAAGCGCTCCTTAGAACCTAAAGATGAGCTTTTTCTAACATTGTGTCGATTGAGGGTTAATATCCCGGAGAAAGTATTGGCTGATAACTATAATATGAGTGTCTCAGAGGTTTCAAGGATTTTTGCTACCTGGCTTGATTTACTTTATTCAAGGTTAATTCAACTTCCTGTCTGGGCTACCAAAAGGACCATTGAAGAAACAATGCCTGAAGTCTTCCAGCAAAAATACCCACTCACAAGGGTTATTCTCGACTGCACTGAATTATTTATTGAAAAGCCCTCATGTTTCCGTGCACAATCTGATACTTACTCTACATATAAATCCCACAATACAGCCAAGGGCCTTGTTGCAATAGCACCTAATGGTGCCTTAACTTTTATTTCTGATCTGTATGGAGGCCATTGCAGTGACAAAATTATTGTTGAACATTGTGGTATTCTACAGCTTCTTGAAGAGGGGGATTCAGTAATGGCAGATCGTGGTTTCGAAATCCAAGACCTATTAGCCCCAAGGAAAGTTTACCTTAATATCCCACCTTTTATGAGAAGTAAGGACCAGCTAAATCCTGACGAAGAGGATGAAACACGAGATATTGCATCTGTTCGCATACATGTTGAAGGGGCTATTGAAAGAGTTAAAAACTGTAACATTCTCAAACAGATATTACCAAATTCTATGTCCGAAGATATTGACAAAATTTGGAAAGTCTGCTGTTTACTGTCCAATTTTAAGGGGCCACTAGTTGTATAGTAATTATTTGTAATTTTGGGTAGCAGGGATGATGCAGTGATGAAAGTGCTCTATTTCTAGCAACGTGGTGTGGGTTGATTACAGCCCAGTGCCATACGAGGGTCGAGTTTGCCCTCTCTCACTTGCTCCATGGGTTTTTTACCGGGTTCTCTGGCTTTCTTTTCTCCTCAGAAACCAACACTTCAAATTAACACCAGTTAACTTAAAGCTGATATGACTCCCTCTCTAAATACTAGCTACATAATACTGTTGTTGAGTGGTTGGGGGACAAGGTTTCCCTTGATAATTTTCTTTTGCATCCAACCCCTTCTCATTTTTTTACTTTCAAAACCCTTTTATGCATTTGATTTTTATCATAACAAGCTTCTTTTGATTTATTATTATTGGTAGTAGAGGGGACTTTGACAGAAATCATGAAAATCAATTTTCTGTGCAAATGCTTAATTACAACAGGCTTAATATATGAATATCATGAACTCAGCCAAACAATGGTTCAGTAGTTAATGTATATCTGTTGCCACTGAATTAAGTGTACTCATACTTTAACTCTATACAAAGATTTTGGTATGATCAACAGAGTTGATAAATGTAAATTGACCACCGTACAGGGATTCGTTTTTGAGACGCGGACGGCAACCGGAAGTGAATATTTCGCACCCCAGGATAGTGGTCTCTTATTTTTACTGCAAAACGCAAAACTCAAAATATCAAGTGACTTTGGCCTTACCGTCGCGTTTGATCGGCATGACGTTCACGGTTCCCGTTTTTACGGCAAGCACCCCTTCTAGCGGTAATTAGTATATTGCAGAGTTTTTAGGCAACTTAGAACTGGGTCAAACGTCGAACTTCACATGTACCAAATCTAATGCAAATTAGGGAAAACAATAGATTTTCTTATTTGCATGAGATTCGGCACATTTGAAGTTCGACGTATGAACCGGGCCTTAGTCTTAACGGTCCCATGTTTAAGTTTATAAGTTTGGTTTTTGCATAAAAGTGTTCCATGGTGACGTTTCAAGCGACGTTGTGACAGTGAATGGAAAAACAAACATGACGCCAGCAACACGTGTCAGTTTCTTTTAGAAAGAGCGCGAACGTCTTGCTAAATGCTCAGAAACGTCCTCACCTCTGACGGCAAACGGCTAACCTTAAAAAAATTGCTGTTTGAGGTTTGCGGTTAAGAGAATAAACCCATAGCTCAAGGTCTCTTTTAGAAAAAACTCAGTGCAACCTATTCAGCTCTTAATCGGGTAATTCGAACGAGAGTAATCTTAAAAAATGAACGGCAACGTGGTTATTAACTTTAAGCCAAGTAGAATAATGCTTAAAAGAGGGAAAGCCAGACTCAATATGGAGTCAAGCCGGAGATTCGAGCCTGCAACCTCTGCAATTACTATTGCAAGAAGTGTCACTGTGAGCAAACAAGACGACAAGGATATATTTTGCTAGAAAAGCTTTCCTCCAGTCACTTTGTTTTTAATGTTTACCTGTTGCGACTACAAAGCGAAGTTGTGTCAAACATTGAAATGTGGTGTATCTGTCTGTATGTATAAATTTGCAGCTTTCATTAAGGCCCGTTTCAAACGCCGTGCTAAAGTCGTGCCGAACTAAATTCAATTTGGCTCGACTGTAGCACGACATTGGCACGACTTGGTTTCTAACGTCGAGCTTAAGTAAGTCGAGTTAAAAGCTGTTGCTGTAAACATGCGTCAAACCATAACAAACCGGTTTTGCTGACTTTTGAAAAGTATTTATAATTTATGAATTCAGTTCGGCACGGCAATAGCACGCCGTTTGAAACCATGCCGTGCCAAAGTCGGGTAGCACGACAGAGCTTGCCGTGCTACACGGCAGAGTCGAACTTAATTCTTAAATGGTTTCAAACGCCGAGCTACAGCAGTGCCAAAGTCGAACTTAAATAACGAATTTAGTTCGGCACGACTTTAGCACGGTGTTTGAAACAGGCCTAAGGATGCTGTAAACTGTTGGCAAAAATAATCTTAAAAGATTGTTTTCTGCCCAATACCATTGTCTTTTTATTTTAATTAGATATGCTTTTTTTTTTTACTATTTCACTATAAAAAGAGGTTCGCGACGCCAACAATGTTGGATATCTCTGCTGCATTTGCGCTCGACTAAATCTATAAGGCTTAAAGGGGGACTGTCACGGCAATTTTGAGTTTTTTAGGTCATAACTGACTGGAACTGAATTGAAACTTGGTACTTACACTCACAAGTAACAACATTCCTCACAAACCAAAAAGAAAACTTCAAATTAATTTTAACAAGGAAACCACCCATACGGAATTTCTGGTGATTTTTGGAATACACCGTGTCCAAACTTGAAAAACTTGGCCAATTTTTCCAAGTTTCAATCCATTTCCATCCACCATTTTTTCGCACCTGCATCTAAGGATGATCTTTAGATGCAGATGCGAAAAAATGGTTTCAGTGCACTAATATGGTTCTTGTTAACGAAACTTGAGCACTATTTTTTGGTTTCCGTTGATGCGAAAGCGTTTTTTAGCCTTTCAGAGTATGGCTCAAATAGCGTGACACTGCCCCTTTAATTTACTACACTAAAACACAGGAGGCGACTAGTTGAAATTCATTGTTGAACATGATATTCCAATGTTTTGGTCAAACAAAGGGGTTTCTTTTGAGCCAACAGCGTATAAACTCCAGGAGGATCGCAAATGGATTCACAGTCCAAGTTGAGGAGAAATTGTGAAAGAAAGTTAAGGGAAACCCAACACTGGACAACTCGAGAAATTGAAAAACTGTAATAACCCTGATTTGGCTCAAGGGACCTAGTTAACTGACTCTTTACATTAATTACCCTTGTCCGCCTGTGACTGAAAAGGCACATGTTGATCCAGCGTTATCACACAGAAAAACTGGCCCTTAGGGAGTACCACGAAGAATGCCACTCATTAAGTGATTTATCAGCCATATCATGTTGCCAGCATGGTTGTCCTGATAGTGTAGTGGTCATCACACCCAACTAGTGGTCAGGGGGACGTGGTTTCATAGAACTATACCCCCCTGAATTATTTTTGGCCTCTATCTATCTGAGTGCTGAAAGGCCTGCAATACAACACCTCACTGACAGCACTTCACCCTCTGTTCGAACCACTAGTAGTTATAATACATCGATGCTTTTTGTAATAAACCGAAAAGAGGTTTCTAAATAAAAACTTTCTCCCGGGACAGATACGTTTTGATAGCCCTTGTGAAACTATGAACAGAGTTCAGTACTATGTCTAATAGCAAAACTGTAACTGACTTGCAACTTCGGAGCAGTCGCCACAAAAGATCTGTCGCCGCGCTATAAGTACCTACAGTAGTAGTCATGAGGATGGGATATCCAAGAGGATGGAATCACTACAACGAAGAGATCAGCACAATTGTCATGGTGGTACCCAATCAAAGATATCACCAGTTACACTTAAAATAAAACTTAATCTTTCCGTCCTAAAATGATTACAATACTGAGGTTGTCGTTAATAAGTGTCCAAATTAGTTATCAAACTTCAGGATAACCCCAATCTAATGCTAGCTGTACCCAGTGTTTATTGAATCGGGGGTTCAGCCGAAAGGAGCCAAACAAAGTCATTCTAAAATAAAGTTAGGAAAAAATAAGCAAGCAGCAAGCTTTCCTGCTTTTCTTTTAAATGTCTGCTCCTTTGATTGGTCCATCCCCTCATTTTTGTTTTCCTTTAGAGTTACTGCCAGATTACGAACAGTCTCAAACAACACACTTTACGACAACCGAATTTAACATCACTCCGAGAAACGTTGTCATTTATTCTTTAGAAAAAATATATTAAACTACCATCTTTTGAGTTTCCAGCGCGAGAGAAATTTCAAGCCTGTGAATGACTTAATTTTTTTTCTAGAATTATGAACTCAATTGTTTTTGACAGCATCTTTTTGCCTTGCCTGACCTTTTCATTGTGTTCAGCCTGGGCTTTGTCCACGGATGGCTTCTGGTCTATAAACGCATATTAAATTGTATGACTTAGTTTTAATGAATATCCTACGGCTTAAACTGACGAAGCATTCATAGCGGTGAGCTCTTTGTTTGCACCATAAGTGTAAACATTTAAATTGACTTCACATGGTGTTACGCCCTTGTCACGGATGATCGCTTGAGATCAAAAGCTAGAATCGCCCCGGCTTAATTAACTTGAAGAAGCTTCGACAACTATAAGCACTTGAAAGTTTCTGTTTCAAAAGTGCCGTTCATCAAAGAACAACAAAGAAACCCGAGTTCTTATTACATCACTATTGCAAAAGTCAAAAGCTGAAAGGCAGTCGGGTAATGCTTGTATAAATGACATAATAAAATGCACCACCCGTGAAAACGACAGGGCCTTGAAGGTTTTTACTGGTAACAACCTGTTGGTTGATCGGAAGAAATCGCGCGACGGTTATTTGGAGAGCTAATCAAGTGATTTACTTTGGTTCAACAACACAAAGAATAGGTGTTCTCAAATCTACTCGTTGATAAACTTAGTCCTTGAGAAATATTCTTGCACCTTGCTCTAAAGTCGTCTCAAACAGCCTTTTGCTCGAATAGCAGTATGAAATCTATGCTTTCCTGTTTAGTCCACAAACAAATATTGTCTGTGCAATGTTCAATTGTCGGAAAGTTAAACAAAATCTTCAGGTCCAAATATGGACACGGTCGTTAGGCAGCGTTCTGATTGGTTAAAATTGGGATGGCTTCCGACCCTGTACAACCTATGAAGTCATAAGTGAGGCAGGCGATATCCCAGGCTACTGCCCGAGTCGTCTGCGGGTGGTCCGGCAATAGACAAACTTGAATTGATTTAAAATTCTGAGATAGACCTTGACTGGTAAATGTAAGAGGAAAATATCTGAATATTTCGCTTTTTGTTCGGTCGTCTGAGGACGGCTTTATCTCATGTGAGATGAAATTTAGTGTGCTTCTAATTCTATGCCTGGCGTGGTTATCCCAGGCGTCGCCAATTTCACGTAAGTACGCTTTTATTTTCAATATTTGTAGTTAAGATCAGAGATCGAACTCAAAACAAGTTATCCACCATCCATGGTGGCTATGATGGCGTTGATTTTCATTTGCAACGTAAGTCAACAGCTTGTTTTGAGTGGTCGAAAGACTAAGACGGCGAGTTAGTGACTTTGTCGACACGATCGTTGTACTCGCCAACGACACAGAAGAGGTTCCCCTATTCAATTAGTCGCGATTGTTGAAATCATTAAATATGCAACTTGCCATAATCAAGAATAGAAGCTAAGACAGCATTACTTGGAGACTTTGTCATTGTAGAATTGGACGGTTATTTTATTGTTGCTCCTCTTGAATAACTCTTCCGCAGTCGATAATCGAATTCTAGGCATAGCTTGACTTAAAACATTCCCTACACCTCTTAAGTGTAATTTAATAACTTCAGTTAACTCTAGTGGCATCTTTATTAATTTGAATATAAGAAACCATAAGACTGAACGTGTCCTCAATGAAACACAACAAAATACTACAAAACGCGTCGTTTCATTTTCCAGAAGGACGTGTTTCTTACATTGAGCGCGTCGCACACAGCAAAGCAAACGTTTCGGTTGAGTACAATTTTTAAGTTTTAAGTGGACGTGTATTTAGCACAAGATTAGAAATCGACAACGAAAGAAATAAAACAAGAATGAGTTCATTTGATCGCACTCCGCAGTCTCTTTGATTCAATCAACTGGTTAGAAACATCTGACACCGAATACCGCTCATCAGCCACCTTTGATCTTCTTTACTATGGGTCAATCTTTTTCACATCTATCGGCGAGAACCTACCAGATTAAATTCTTTGTTTGCTCTTAGAGGCTTTAAATGGCAGCTCTATCTTTTGATACCAAATCTCGTTTTAACTTAAAAAAGCCCTAGACTGAATAACACTTTCGTGTACGTCTATTGTAAGGTTGTTTTTACAATAATCTGTCTCTCGTCAATCTCGTCTTGGGTCGACGTTATTGTCTTCCCATTTTAAGTGTGTTTCTCGAAGTTGAATTGTTTGATTTATCTTTCTAAGTCCTGAAACTCGTTATCGGTGGTCAAGTTAATCGCGGTACTAGTGCACTTAAACTAAATTTTAAGTGCCTTGAAGTGCGAATATAGTCATGCTGGGAATAAATTGTACTTTGGTGAAATCATTCAAGCTTTGCTTGCCTTAAAGTTATACGAGTGGTTTTCGTGCAAAGGGTAAGTTATTGCCTTTCTGTGAGAAATATAGCCTCCGATGTTTCCTGAAGGTGCCCCAGTACTCATTCATTCAACTGGATGATTACAAACCGCGCGCGTTGAGGTTAAAACAAAGAGCCCATAACACTCGGGACAAAGCAAGGCGGCCCGTGAGCATTGCTATGTTGACGTTATTTCATATCGGTATTCACAGTCACCTTGATTAATTCAGTCGAACCTCCTGTAACGTGACAACCAATAGGACCGCGCATAGAAGTCCGCTTACGAGAGATTAAAAGGAGTAAAATTTCATAGACTATGTGTCAGTCATGACTTATATGAGAAGGCCTTACATTAGTACTATTATTATTTTATTGCCAGAAGATCTGACATATTTTAACTAAAAGGTTTTATTATAAAATTCTCTTGTTTCTCGAAATGTCCCACGGGTTCAAGATACGTGGGAATATAAAATATATGGAAGAAGTCCCCATTCAGATGTCGGCAAGCCACGAGTCTATGTACTTTCCAATAAAGCGACAGTACAAAATTTAAGCTGCTGTCTATGACCTGATCTATACAATGCCGGTACAAAATTTGTATTAGTTGATGTTGTAAAGTCAACGTTTCAATTCAGGAGATTGATACAGAATCCTCTGATTGTCGAGGGAAAATTGATTATTTTAATGAAGGGGTACTTTTTGGCGTCATATTAAAGGCAATTTCTTGATTACACCAAGCCTGACTGTGAAATGCAAGTGATTGAGCAAGTAAATCAGTTTTAAGTAGATCATACAGACTGTTTGTACTCACGGGATTATAATTAACGTTCAGGTTTATTTACCATTGAATGCAACTTTTCTTCAACAGGAACAAGGGAGAAAAGAGAAACAGATGACCTAGAAGCCGACAAGGAAGGTAACAAATCCGATTGAATTAAGGTTATATCTCCTGTCAAATTCAAGTAATTCTGACGTCAGACCAAAAACTCGTCTGCACTGACCCCCCTTCTCTAATCCCACTGGGTGTTGAATTTCTTTCTCCATAGTTAGAACAATAATTTCTGCCATTGTGGACGCAATATTGGATGGAGACAAAACTCGTCGCTCAGAGATACCAGGTAAATCTTCACTGCACATTAGGTTATTCCTCCACTCAGCTTGTCTGTCTCCTCCTTGAAGCAAGGTTTAATTATTCCTTCTTCCTAACTCATTTCCCTTTCTACTTATAGAAAAAAGTCTCTTTCTTGATTAATCATAAGAATAAAGAACTTTGAGTAGTCTTGCCACATTTGAAATACTTAAAAAGTTGTAATCTCTCGGGCGTAACGTTTGTGCGTTACTTATAGTGAAGGGAACGTGTACCTCTCCGAATCACACATGGGCTGGCTAGGTGTATTTCTCAAAAGCTCTCGTTTTGTCCACTCATGGCCTGGCGGTATTGGCAATCTGCAAATTGGCCGCCATTACTTGAAGCCAACTTCAACCTGAGAGAATGTTTGTAACTATTTCAGATGACGAAGAAAATGAACATACAAAACCATCCAACACAGTGAGCAGTTTAATTCCAGACACAAACAATGGAGAATCTTCAGTTGGGTATAACGACAAGAATGATCAAGTCTTTACAAAGAAAAGACGGAGTTTCATTCCAGTAGAAAGTAATTTAAAGCAAGATGTGGTTTCAGAAACTAAAGGCAACGATACGGAAGAACATTCCGATCCAGAGTCCAAGAAAAATGAACAATCTGGTGACGTACCTTCCGAGGCTTCCGGGGATTCCATCCAAATAAACGAGAAGGTTTCGAGGAATTCCGAAGAGCCTGAAGAAAGTGGAGAATCAGGTAATTCATGCATGTTGAGAATTTTGGCTGGCTAAAGTATTCAAGAAAGGATTTGTGTACAACCAGCACCTTTGTTCTTTCTTTTTGTCGGTCACTCCGGCAAGTGCAAACATCAGTGATAGTGATGAAATGACAGGGATAACGACGGCGATTACGGGAAGGTGACCACCACCAAGACGATGACGAAAACGATACCGAAGCCAATAACGATACCGATGACTGAAAAACAGCTGACCGCATCCCTGTGCACACACATCCCTCTGAAGGACGTCTTGCACAGTATCGATTTAGATTTCGATTTTAGCTGACAATGATGATGATGACGATGATCAAGAAGATGAAGATGAGGATGATTTTTAAAATTATCCTCTCCCCGTACAAAGTTTTTAAATAGACGTTTTGTTCAGTTTTATTTTATTCCATCATTATCACACATAACCATGCCCCAAAACGAAGGAATAATTTAAACCAAGGATAACAGTGAACGACAACATAGACAATGAAAGAATCACCAGAAAAAATACTTCATAACAAAACAGAACTCTGACTGAGAGCAAACAGGGAAATACTCATCATGAAATTTGACAAGAGTCAATTGCTGTAATTTGTACATGATTCAGTCCTCATCAAACACTATATTTAATACACTTTCAAGCGGTAAAGGAGTATTGCAATGTTATTTCCATTCAGAAAATTCCAAGAGAAGTGATATTCCAAGAATATTTAAGCCAGAGGAGGATGAATCATCAGATTCGACGGAAACTCCTCAATCGGCAGAGTTTAGTCAATCCTCAGATACTCCCTCTAGTGGCTCTGGAGAGGGTAGTGCGTCATCTGATGACTCTGAGCAAACTATCGCGCCATCCACAGAATCATCAGGGCAAGCCGTCAAGAGAAATATCATCCCCACAGAGGTGTTCGAGGAAGGTAGGAATAAAATAAGAGCAAACAGAAATCACTGTTCTCAGTTAGAATTCATTCCCAATAGAAAGGAATGGTTTAAACGACACCGAACCAACAAGAACGAGTAGTGAATACAAAGTCACCTACACTTTCGTACCATCCTTTTCAACGTTGCAAGTTTCAAGAACATTATGTACATGCATTCAGAATTTGCAACTTTTAAAAAGATGACGGCATTTTTAAATAAGACTTACAAAATGTTTGAAAAACCGTTAGGACTAAATAGCAACTAAGCGAAACATGCTTAATTAATTATGATAAAGTAACAAAATACTTTAACAATGGTTGTGGCTACACACACCTTGGGTTTGGCACCTTCCAGAGGGTAAATGGCTTGGGTTCGGTTTAGCTCAGGTGTCTTTTTACCCTTATGCATGTTTCGCTCAGTTGTTATTTGGTCCTAACGGTTTTTCAAACATTTTGTAACTGACGATGATGTTAGATACATCGAAACACGTCTTATTAAAAAATGTCGCCATCTTTTTAAAAGTTGCAGTCTACTTCCTGCTCTCTCGACCATTTAATTCAGAATAATAAAGCAAAATTACATGGTAGGAAACCGTTCGCAACAATACTGAATAGTCAATTAAGTATAACATACTTTTTCACTATTCTGACAGAACATGACAGTGAAGATGATGATGACGATGAAGAAATGGATGGCTCTGGTTCAACATCAGAATCCGGCGACGCAGGAGATTCTGAAGAATCTGGAGATTCTAGCCAGGGAGAACCGGAAGAAAGTAAGTTCAAGACTTCTCCCACAAAATCAGAAGATTCTGTTAAGGAGCCTAAAACTACCGAGACCACAAGCATCGCTTCAGGTTCGGATGACGAGAGCTCGGCCTCTGGTGAATCTGGACAATCAGAGGAATCTGGTTTTTCCGATGAATCTGACGAGTCGGGCCAATCTGGCGAGTCTGGTTATTCCGATGAATCTGGCGAGTCCGGTTATACAGGTGAATCCGCACAGTCCGGAGAAAGCGGAGAATCTGGGTATATGGAAGAGTCAGGAGAGTCGGGGGAGAGTGGTGATGCTGATTCTGACGTAGTGAAGAGAAATGAGATACCAAAAGACACAGGTATAAATGTGTAGGTTTTCAAGCAAACACTAAATTCAGATCGATTTATCCGTCTCAATGAAGTCGTTACATGTTTTCATGAAGTCTGAGGGTGATATGGAGTCATATATACTGCTTTGCTCTGCTTGTTTTTTTTATGCGAAGTTATCAGAATTAGATACCACAAGAGAAGGGCGCCACAAGGCTCTTTCGTCTCATAGTTTTCCGCGCATCATTGAGACAAATATTCAAGGAAAATTTCATTTGGTTGTCAAGGCAAGAAAAATGGACTTCAAGCATACAGCTGTATAATGAGCATGCGTAGTTAACATGTAGGGGGGATGTGCAAGCTTGGTGATGGATGGGACTATGTACTGCAATTTAAAATTAATTGATCAAATTCCAAGTATGATAAACGTAAGGTGTTATGTTTCTTTCTGCCTTGTCAAATATCATTCATGGCTGTATATTTGTTTGATTCCGGCAATGATGAAAATCACGATATACGAATCACATTTACGCAAAATCGTACACGAACAATGTACGGGCCAGGGGTCCTTTTCTCGAAAGTCCCGACAACCTTTCGGGCCCGAAAGCCATTTCTAGAACTGCCGGCATCCGCTTATTCTAAAAAGCTGGTCTTTTACTATGTTTTTAAGATGGGAAAAGGCAAATTTGTTGCCAGGCGTGCGTTTCTCGAAATCCCCGAAACTGTTCGGGTCTATTTCGGGTGCCATAATTTCCTTTGTAAGACGTTTCCAGGCATGAAATTTGGCAACAAATTTGCCCTTTCGTATCATAAAATCATAGTAAAAGACCAGCTTTCCAGTGAAAGCGAATGACAGTTTTAGAAATGGCTTTTCTGGCCCGGTAACATTTCGGGACTTTCGAGAAACGGGCCGCAGGAACACAGTTCTTATACATCGACGTTCACTACATTCAACACCCCAGTAAATCCCCGTACACGAGTTATGTGTGTATACCTCAACACGTTAGCGTTCTTGCCATTTATTTCTCGCAGTGAATACCACAATTTCACTTCATAAGTCGTGCTTCGATGAAACTGAACATTCGACTAAACAATTAGCCTTTTTGCGAAACTCACACAACTCACTGGCTGCTCCCACGATGAAAATTAAACTAACAACTAAATTGTCATGATTGTATCAAAAGCCACTGTTACAAAGGAAGTTAGCGAAGAAAGCATTGCTTCTGGTGATGAGAGCGGGGAATCTAGCGCATCGGGAGAGTCTGGAGACTTGGGGGCGTCTGGTGAATCCGGAGATTTTAAAGAGTCCGGGGAATCGGGGGATTTTGAGGACTCGGGTGAATCCGGGGACGCGGAAGTTAGCAAACGGGATGAAGTTCCGCATCAGAAAGGTCAGTGTCAGTGGATGTCAATATTCATAAGAAAATAGTTTAGGTCTGGAACGTTCATCTTGTGGGACCAATACAACATCTCGTTATGTAGGTGCGGATGATTGGTCTGGTTGAACCGCCGACCGGTTGGCTCAGTTGGTGGAATGCCGAATTGGATCGGAGGTCGCGGGTTCAAACCCCAGCCGGACCAATACTCAGGGTCTTTAAATAACTGAGGAGAAAGTGCTTCCTTTGTAATGACATCTGCAAATGGTTAACAGTCGGATAAGGACGATAAACCGTACGAGATCGCCCTGTCTTGTCTTACGTTAATGCTTCACATAGAGTTTGCGCCTTTCCCCCTTGCACAGAGTTATCCAAGAAAATTCCAGTCGATGCCACTAGCAGTCGAATTAATAAATAATTTAACTCAAAGTGATTCAAGTGAAAAATATTTCATTTTCTCACCTAAGGCAATTGGCTGTCTGGCCTCAAGCTCGTTGTAACCATAGAGCGTTTAAAGCGTTTATCCATTTGTTACAACTCGGCGTTTTGAACTATTTTGAACCAATACAAGCGGTAATTACGGCATGCTTGAGAAATGTGGACCTAACGTCAGGCTCCTGCTGTCAGGCAACCTACTGAATAAGCGACAGAAATACTCAGTTAATACCTATCATAGATTTTTGTGTGACTGCTTTGTGGCAAATTCACAGTGAATTTGTGGTTCAGTTTCA
>OX419336.1:43588867-43606367 GCA_948470475.1 Galaxea fascicularis | reverse complement strand
ATGATCACTCTTCACTTGCAAAAGTTGTTAAAGTATCTAAAAAGTGAAATGCGAAAATGTTCACCTACGTTTTTATTGATAGTTTCCTCCCAGCAACTAAGAACATCGACATTGCGGTTTTTTTTTCATATTCATTCAATCATACTCATATACAAGCCTTTATTATTCGACACTGACGTTTTGTCCAAATGCGGTCATGGTGCTCTCGATATTCACCATGTGTACTCAACAGATATCCTAGGACATACTTAATTTTTCTCGCAGAGAAAAATCGCGGCTTTTCCAGCTTTTCTGAAATAAACTCAGTATATTGCACTTTGTCGTCAACGAGTTGAATAATAAAACAGTTATCTTCCTCATTCTTGCGGAATATCCCCGATTTAGTTTAGCCAACTCAACGTACACCCTCTTCGGCTCAGTGTCAGGCGATATTCCGCGTGATTTCGCACGGTACCACACTATGTATCTCTATCTCTATGTATGAACTTGTTTTTAGACTCAAGTGCCCCCGTAGAGTCGGACGGAAATGCGTCAGGAACATCCGGGGAGTCTGGTATATCCGAGGAGTCTGGTGCATCCGGGGAGTCTGGTTCATCCGGGGAGTCTGGTATATCCAGCGAATCCGGTGACGGAGAGTTATCAAAGAGAAGCGACATACCACAAGAATTGAAACAGGAAGGTAAACCAGGAAAGGGTGTTGAGGACATAGCAGACATCACACTAAGAGCAAACAAATAAATGGAACCATGAAATCAACCCCAATTGAGTCAAAAACTAGATTTTTTTATTTTCCATGCTTTTGTTTGCTATGTTCATTAGAGCTACTGTCACTTACACCCTTCTAGTACTACAAAATCTTAATGAGAGGGTAAAGATGAAATGATTCTTGTTAGTGAAAGTCAGATGACCGCGCCAGCAATCCCTTGGATTGTTTCTGAATGTGATTAACGAACCTTTCCTTCCATAGCTGATATTGGAGTACTTGTAAAAGTTATGACCACGAAATTACAATTGTCCAGAACTCCGTCGTTGTTGAGTGGTCCTCCCTTCCTAGCCAATATAAAAAGGCCCCTAGCTAAAGTGGGTCCTGGTTGAGTCACTGCGTCATTTACGAGTTACTTGGAACTCAAGCAACGGCGGAGAGAACTGAAAACCAGCCAAAATAATTTAAAGAAGCAAAAACAAGTCACTTGTGTAGGCGTTATAAATTTTTTTTTTTTGGGGGGGGGGGGGGTCATCCTCTGCAAAAATAAATAGATTAAATGGATTTAGTATTTTGTGCAGATCGGGAACACACGAAACCATTCCATTGCAGTTCCTGGATAATGCGACATCATTTACGTTGAGGTCAACGAGTTAGAATCATTAATAAGTTAATGTTTTGAAATGATGCTTCGTTGGTGCTGTCGTTTTGGTTGCTTGACCTCCGTGATGCGATTGACAAGATGTGGTCTCCATTCTTTCACTGCTCTACTTTCCTTTACTCCAAATAAAGTCTCGGATGAATCAAGCAGCTCTAACGTAAGCAGCGGATCCAATGGAAGTGGTGAATCTGATGAAAGTGGGGAGTCTGGTGAGAGTAGTGCATCGGAAGAGTCGGGCGAAAGCGGAGAGTCTGGGGAGAGTGGCGAGTCTGGGGAGAGTGGCGAGTCAGGAGAAAGCGGAGAGTCTGGGGAAAGTGGCGAGTCAGGTGAAAGCGAGGAGTTTGGGGACAGTGACTCAGATGACTATGCAGACACAGCAGTGTCCAAAAGGAATGAACTACCCCAGGAACAATACGGTTTGTGAACGAACGTTCATAGAAATCAATTTTGCCAACTATTTCGATCTTCATTTACTTAATTCCCTTTCGTTAGTTCCACACTTGAAAGGTCAGGAAAGACTATGAAAGCTCCAGTGGAACTCTTGTATTGTTATAAGGACTCAGAAGTCAAGACTCAGAAGTCAAGTCCTTTATAAATCAAATCACGGACAGGCTATTCCGTGCTTTGACTATCACGTTTCACAGGGTTTGCTGAATTCGCTCTAGCGAAGAGCTGACGCTCGAAACGCCAGCGTTTTGAATCTCCTTGCAATGGCCAATTTACATTATCAACTTGGTTGATAAAGCAAAATTTTCGTGTACTACTCCCCTCACCGATGCAGCACCTTCCAGTTTCTTTTGAAGCAAGCCCACTTTATGTCTTTCTCACGGTTCTGTATTGCAGTAGTGGCAGAATATCGAGATGATGATGATTCTGGAGAATCTGGCGAAAGTGGAGAAAGCGGCGAAAGCGGTGAGAGTGGAGAGAGTGGAGAAAGTGAAGAGAGTGGAGAGAGTGGTGAAAGCGGCGAAAGTGAAGAGAGTGGGGAGAGTGGGGAAAGTGGGGAGTCTGGTGCTTCAGAGACATCAGGGGAATCAGAAGATGGAGAAAATGCCAAACGCAGTGACATCCCTAAAGACAAACCAGGTAAAGTGTACACTGGCACCATGCTTAGGATTGTTATTTTTTTCGTGATCGTGCGAGAGATAATCCATGTTTAATCCTTCCCATTTCCTTACTATGCATCAACGTAAGTTATATACGTGAATGCATGTTTTTCAACAATTACTGGATGCGGTTTTTATGATATCTTGAATAATTAAGGTCGAGGTAGGGTTTTGGCTTCGGCTCACAACCTTTACCGAGACCTTGATTATTCTGGATATCACAAAAACCGAATGTAATAATTGTTTTATTATACATTGAACGACAGTAAACGACAATAATATCACGACAGTAAACATTCACTTGCAAACCTGGACTTCACCGATGGCAAGCCACACAAAGCGCGCGAACTTGATATGATCATCCCTGTAAATCATGCGCCGCGGACATGATTATTGTATAATCTGTAGGTAGATTACGTCACGAGCGCTGATTTCGAAAATTCGTTGCACGCTTTCGGCCAATCAGAAAAGAGATGGCGAGTTCAATGTATAACAATAATAATAGTTCTCTTCGGAAAAAGAGGATGTAATCAAAATGATGAGTTTGTAAATCGTTCAAAGAGGGACGCCAAATCCAAAAGAAGTAGTAACGTTTATGCGAATCAAACCGTCCTTGAACCATTTTTTATGTTAACATGTTTTCAAACACCCCTCTGATATTTTAGAACAAATAGATTCCTCTGCCTCTGGAGAATCAACCGAAACTTCGACGGAGTCTGGAGAGAGTGGTGAGTCCGGAGAAAGTGGTGAATCGGGCGAATCAGGGGAAGCTGAGTACAAGAGAAGCTCCATTCCGAGAGAGGAAGATGATAACTTGGAAGATGATGAATTCGATAGCATCGATTCGGCTTTGGAAAGTGATGACAAAAGTGAGGACGCATCTGACGGCGACCACGAGGGAAGTGCCGAGCAAAAAGCAAGAGGCACAAGAGGCAAGCTTATCACAGACACTATGGACGACATAGCACAGGCTGCTTTGGGTAACAAGATCGAAAGAAAGTCAGACATTATTCACAGTTTGCCAAAAACATCCGAAGACTCTTTCAGCGGTGACCAACAATCGCCAGAGGTTTCTGTTAACAAGGCTTTTAAACAAAAAAGCGGCGCGGCACTGAAAAACTTATTTACTGCACTCGCTGATGGCCAAACATCGACCGCCAGCTCAGGAGAGGACGACGTTGTTAAGCAAAAGCAAACGTCTGAAAGCGCAAAGCGTGATAACCAAGTAAGTATGCATATATTGAAGTACAAGAAGAATTTTAAATTTGGTGGAAAGTAGCACAAGTAGAAAACAGGGAAATGCAACTAGAATGGGAATTGCTTAGTATCAGGCAACCATTCTAATTCAGGAACTAAGGCGCAACTCAGAGAACTCTTAAGCCGCTATCTGTGGTTAGGTTCAGGTTGCTGTTGAACTAACCTTGCACCCGTAATTAACTTGTTGAACGTCCTGATTACAACGATAATTTATCAAAACTTCAACCACAACACAATGACAGAAGACGCACGTTCTTATCTTATCGTAGGGGCCCGAGGGTAAAGCTGAAATGAAGAGCGCTCTGGACCAGATCTGGACACAAGGTAAGGAAAATTTGTTGTAATTCTTGGCCGATTACCAAGTTGGCCATGTACGCCTCAGAGTAAAGTTTGCAAATTTGCCATCAACTTTGTAACTCAATTATTTTAAAAATTTGAAGATGATAGTGCCGCAGCCGATGTGGAAGCAGCTAATTCAAACCAAAAAGAGAAAGAAGAACTTGCAGCGGTAAGAACAAACTCCGTATCTCTCTCTGCACCTTCTTGATATTATTCTTGAGCTCTATTGCTCTTGAACATTGCAATCCCAAACCAAGTCCATGGGAAAATGTAAGACCACGAAAATCCTGACGTTAGCATTCAGCTGAAAGATCTCCAACATTCAACGTGGAGCCTTTTGTATTTTTGTTTTGGTCAGTTTTGAACACGCGGATTCTTAAGTATGGAATTTTCTCCTTGAAAAGGGTTTTTGCCGACAGTTTACAGTTAATTAATCCCAATATTTTCCGCATGCGCAGCTTACCGATAATCTGAAGAAGTCTCTTCCCTCAAAGAATGCGAAACAAGCGAGCAGTGATGTCGATAAAGGTGAGTTGTACTGCAAATGAAGTACATCGCAAAGACGTCTCCAAGGTTTAAAGTAATTTTTATGCCTGATTTAACGCTTTACCAAAGACTAGGAAACATAACGTAGTGTGCACAAATATAATCTAACCCAAACTCAGTTTGTTTCATGAATTGTCTCTGTACACAGACGTGGAGGCACTGGAGGGTTACGCTGACGCCTTGACTGAAGTGGGAGGATTAACACCGGAACACCATCAAGCCATCGCCACTAAGCTGGCATTAGATCTTGTGGAAGACCTCAATATAGATGCGAAGCAGAAATCTGAGCTAGTTGAGAAAGAAACTGCTTTTATCCGGGATGCAGAGATTGCATACATTAAAAGTAAGTACATGTTGATCACGGCATAGTCAGTATCAGAATGTGCGCCAGGAAGAAGCCGATAGGGAAGGAAGGACAGGGAGAAAGGAAGAAAACAATTCTTTTGTTTATTATTCCAACTGAAGACTCTGGAGAAACGGATGTCATGTTTACACAAACGCGCAGTTCAAAGCCTCTTTTCTAAACGGGTTTCTACTCTCCTTCTGAAAAACCATGGCTACAAAAGAAAAGTGAAGGGGGGCCACAGAAATCAAGATCAGACGTCCCTCACTTTATAGGGACGAGGGCCTGGAACTACCGGGGGCCGGTTCCTGAAAGGTGTAATAACTCTATTCCAGGGATAAATGTGCCTTATTTAGTTAATTATCCGTTGAATAACGTACATTTATCCCTGGAATAGAGGTATTACACCTTTCAGGAACCGGCCCCGGTCCTATCCGACACCATTCTCCCACTCACTATTTTCAACTAAACTGATGAAGACTGGGCAATTCAGTCGAAATATATCGATTTTCGATTTGTATAGGTAATCGCATGGGGCCGAGTAAAATTAAGGATTAATATCACGCGTGTTTTCAGAAGTTGCCCAAATTGTCCGCGACTTCTGAAAACACAAGAGATGATTAATCCTTACTTTTACGAGCAACCATGCGATTACCTGGGCAAAATTGATTAGGGAATCGTACATGCGGTTTGATCATTTCTCATTGGAAGCCCGCTTAATGTGAACACAAATTTCAATCAAATTTTTCTGTTGACAGAGCGAATTACCGAGGTCAAGCAAGAATTGATTAAATTTGCCCAAGATCACCCTGGTGACAAACAAAGAATTCGAGCTGAGGCCATCAAAAGACTGGAGGACATAGTGGAGAAATTGCCCCTCCGAAAGTCCGTGATCGAAGCACAAGAGCATGAAATAAAGAAGTCGCCTCTGCTACAACAGATTGTCGCTTCCACGGACAAGCGAGAGCTGAGAGAAAGAATTCGAAGAGCTCTTGCAGATTTTATAGCAGAGGACGTTGCGTAAACTAAAGATAAAAGACAACGACAGTTAGGACAATGGACATAACCGTCTTTGGAAACAGTCGCTTCATAAAATTCATTGTATACATAATGCCCGCCTGCTTTACAAGAAATTTTACATTAAGTCAAATCTAATGCGTTTGTATAAATAAAATAGCTAAATCCCATAGGCTAACAAAATCAAACACTTCCACCAAACATCCCTCGATTGCCTCTCTACAGTTACTTTTGATTTTCTTAGTTGATTCTATTTTTCAGCAGCAATCTGCGGGCTTTTCTCTCCCCTGGATTAAAGCGTTTACTCCTTAAATTATATTAATTGGTTTCAATTATTTTGCTTCGGTCTGTTATAGACCTTTACCGGAACATGATCTCAGGTTTACTCTGGAAATATTTGGTGGTTGGTAAGGACAATGGACTAAGCGGAGTCCGATGACGTTACTGCACGCGGAACATAGCATGCAGGGAATTTATAGACCTAGTGACAGGATTTGGAAAGGTTACACATTATTGTAACAGTTTTAAAAGCAACCCTGCAGAAATAAACAATGCCATAGAGATATTCAAGAAAAGAAACTTAACGGCTATTTAGTCAGGGGAATCAAGAATGATAAAAACGAGAATTGTAAATTTGATTTAATTAATGATGAGTGTAAATAAATTTCTGAAAACAACTTATTGGAGACTATCAGTCGCACCAACATACCATGAGCCACACATATAATGCGTATTTTGCCCATAATAAACTGATCTGCCACATTTTCCTTCCCGTTCCCCGTCTTTACCAACTCTAAACAACAAATGGGAAGGTGTTGTCCACCTTTTTAGCTCTACGTTTTCGCCCAAAACGCATACGGTTATGCTCCGGTTTCGCAATTTCACAGATGTGTTTGACATGTCTGCCTTTTCCACACAATCATGCCCTTTCGCCCACACTCTTCATTGCTCCACGAAAATGAGTCTTATGCAAACATCTGATCACGACTTGAAAGGTCTAAGGGCCTGATTACATGCATGAGTCGGGGTGGCCCTGTTAACCGGGCTGATTCGTTGTGCCCAGATGACTTTCAGCCCGGTGTTAGATGAGGCGAGCCAGCCCAGTTGATGGATGAAGCGATGAACCATTGCGCATGAGCATTGTATTATCGGCTGTACTCTCGCTGGCTTAATGAGCCGGGGTGACTCGGCAAATGCGATTACATGGAAAAATCTCAGCCCGGTTAGCCGGGATCCCGGCACCGCGATATCGGGATCTCGGCTAACCGGGCTGGCCCGGTTGTTATGTAATCGCGAAGTTAACAAACATGCCGAGATCCCGGCAAACTGACACCAGCCCGGCTCATGTAATCAGGCCCTAACAAAAACGTTTTTGTCGATACTCACGACCTCTAGCTCACACTTAAGTGTCTTCCCTCTACAATAGCGCATTTATTGCCGCTACCCACCTAACCAAACACTGTGGAGGTACCGTTCACACTGATACCATTTTCAGCCAGTCGCACGCCCATGTTCAAACAGAACGGGGTTCTGAAGCAGCTTGTAAATTATAAACTATTTTAGAAACGAAGAAAGAAATCGCAAAGTAAGCGAACATGTGTAAACGGAAACATGACATTTTGATACCATGGCTCTGTTAAGGGACTTTTGACACCATATTTCGCACAATAGGTTGAGTTGTGAGCATATCATTATTCTTGGTTGAATATTGAATATTAAAACGTATAATGTATTAAAAGGTCCTCAGCGGGCGATGTTGATGCTATGTGCCGGAAATTGAGCCATTATTTCCAAGTGAAAGTCGCCGTCTCGGATTTCTTAATTTTCCAAAAATTTAAAAAAGTCTCCAAAATTGAATGAATAGTAACCATAAAAGACTACTTAACCTACGGTGTAAAAATATAAGACACCGCAAGAAAGTTCAATTCTCGGGGTTTTTTTTTTCGTGCACGAAAGGAGAAAACCCACTTGTCTTTTAATGGAACCACATACCCCCTGGAATCTTTTAATCACAACAAACCAAAGTATACTCCTAAGGTAGCTCATATTAGTAATTATACGCTGTACGATGTAAACCTCGCGTTTTGATTGTTGTAGAAGAGTTTGCGATTCAAATATAGCCGCAAGAATGTCTCAATGAAAGTAGAAAAACAATGTAAAATAAAACAAATAGCTACTATTTGTCAGTCACGCTGCTCGGGTTTTTGACGTCATCCGTACGTTATACGAGTATAAAAGTATAAAAGCACCGCCAAATGGAATCTACTTGTTAAAAATGTTGACTGTGTTTACCTGCCGTGTCTTTCTCTCAGACATAAACTGCCCTTGAGTAGTATAACCGGCTTATCGGGTCGGTAACCAATCAGCGTCGAGTATTGCTAACCACGTGGTACGTTCAACCATTAATCATTATTAGATCTACAAATTTCAATTTGATATCTACCACACTGCCTCACGTTGATCCTCAATAAATCTTGATACTATCTGTCAGGCTCGACAACACCATAATCACCACAAGCGAATATAGGCATGTACATAGTAAAAACGTGCATATAATACAGGGCAGCGTGACACTGCGTTGAGTGCGTGACACAGCCCTGTGTGACGGGACGCGACCAGTAGGAAGAGGCCACTTTCTGTAAGGCGCTCGGCGCTCGGCTCTTTCACGTTTCCTAAAATCCAGGACAAAGGAAACCAGCTATGTCAATAAATAGCTTTAACTTACGGACATCTGATATTAAGAAATGAACCAATAGTCAAATATGAAGAACTATCAGAATCTGTTAGCAATGAATATTAGAAGGACTGGCTTAGTAAAGTAGACCTATGTGAATTAACTAAATGGCCTTGACAATAAAATTATGGCAAAGGAAAACCGCAAGACAAACAAAGAAGGTCACTTGAAACTGTAAAACAGTATTACAGACAAACAGGCTTAAGCCTCCTTCAGACAGTAAGAAGGCCGTAAATCAGCAAATAAGGAGTCTTACGCCCGGTTCAGACGCCGTACTTTTCATGAGCCGAACTAAATTCGAATTTGGACCGACCCAAATTGACAAAAGTAAGCCTGTTGATTCAGACGTCGAACTTAATTAGCCGTTCCACAGCCTTTCCTAATACAATTGTAGGAAACTAATCGATATTGTTAGTGGTTTTGAAAATATATACCAAATAACAATTTATGCATTAAGTTCGGCACATGAAAAGTTCAGCGTCTGAATCAAGGCCGTTCCAAAGTCCAAATTCCCGACCAAGCCAGGCGAAAAGAACGCCTGAGCCGTTCCAAATTAAAATAGCCGTTCCTAATTGATTCAAACGCCGAACTTTTCATGTACTTAATGTCTGAATCGGGCCTTAGATATGTGTAAAGTGCTTGCAGTGTATCTCTGCAGTGACTCGTCAGAGTTGAGTAACCTTGCATGTGCTGAATCACTATTTTACACTGACGGAGTTGACAATTTGTAAGACTAGATTCTAGAAAGTGCTTGATATTTCGTAACCACTGAAGTCATCAAACTTTCATGATGATCATAACGCCACAGTTATCATGTTAGTGGAATTAAAATTTTTGTAAAGTGGTATGTTGACTGTCTATCTTACCTGAGAATATGTGAATCATAAGTACTCCTGATCTCATTTCTCAGCTCTGTGGAAAAAGGATCAACTTGAACCAACGATTCAGGACTATGAATTAAAGTTTAAAGGGGCACTGTCACGCTATTATACCATAACTTTAAAAAGCTTAAAACTGCCAATGCATCAGTGGAAACCATAAAATAATGGTCTAGTTTTGCTGCCAAAGATTGTAGTACTGCGTTGACACTATAAACTCCTGTATGCCATCAAAGATGACGAGGATGGACATGGATTGAAATTTGAAAAAAAAATTGCCAGTTTTTTCAAAATTTCACCCTATGCATTGAAAAATAACCAACAAAGTTGTTATGGTTAGCTCCCCCTGCTAAAATTTCATTGGAATTCATCTTGTTGATTCTGTAGCAGCATTTTTTTTTTTTGCACGATAACAGGCAAAAGGCAGTAATTTTGGCAGAATTGAACCAAAAACAACAAAAAATCCCGGTGACAGTGCTCCTTTAACACAGGAGCGACTGTACGGCTGCCAGTGCTATACCATGATTATTTTAACCTAATACCACTTACGAGGCTAGTTGTGTGGAACAGGAAGCACCGTTTGTATACAGAAGGCCTGCTTCTCAAAACATCCCTTACGATGAAGTTTCGGTCTTTGATATTTAATTTCTACACATGTATGTAAAACCTCTTCCAAAGAAAAGTCAAAAATTACTACTTCTTCCGGTCCCGCTCCAGCTACCGCCATTGCCACTGCTACTGCTGCTACTACTGCTACAGACGAACCTCCGCTTACGGACACCTCCCGTAAGCAGACATTAATTTGCGGTCGCGATCAGTGATTTCTCCTCTAAAACTCTACGTTTATAATCTTCCGTAAGTGGACACCTATTGGAAGCGGAATCGGACACCTTTTGAAGCTCCAACGTGCTAAAATAACCTCCCTTAAGTGGACAGCGCTCCACAAACTCGAGCTCGTTCGACATTTCGTACGTATCAAGGGTGAAGTTCCCTCATATACTGAAGGCTCTTTAATACTCAACAGTCAGCAACATAATCGTGCGACAAGATATAGCAACAATAATTTTATTTGCCCAAGATTTAATCGTATGACCGAAGGCGGTAGATCATTCGCAGTTACTACTTGTCAACTTTGGAACAGCTTAAGACTAGAACTCAGGAATTCTGTATCATTAGAATCTTTTAAGAACAATTATAGAAACGACCTTTTTGATGTACAACGGAAACTACACCATTTTATAGTTTAACATTTGATTCATCATTTGCTCTCAAGTTTTCGAATTCTTTTAGATAGATATTTTTAGCTTTTATTGATAGTCATGTTAGAATTTAACTTACATTGTATTTTTTACCTCTCACATTTCCATGTACACTTCTTATTAAATTATATTAGCTTTGTTCGAATTTTTTTTAGATAGAGGGCCACGAGTTTACTAGTTGCCTTAACTATTCCGTGCCACCCTCTTTAAATAAAGTGTATTATTATTATTATTATTATTATTTCCATTATATTACACTACATTTCGGTCGCTTCACTTGCTTGTGAAAACTTGACTGCGTTAAAAAAAAAAGTCATTGTACAATCCAACATGCTCAGCAACCGAGACGTTTTCGGGCATTCTAGAGGTAAAAAGTTACAATTTTCATGTTCATTTTTAGCTAATGATTTTATGACAGATACTGTACATTTTTAATCAGAGAATAAACGTTCAGTTGTTAAACTAAAATTAGAAGTACACAAAACCCGAAAAATGGTTTCATAAGTCATCACTGACATACCCTACCTCCTCTCGTAAGCCGACACCAGGTTGCGGTCCGGCGGATGTCCGCTTCCAGGAGGTTCGACTGTGCTACTACTACTACTACATGTACTACTGCTAATGCTGCTGGGCTTCTGCTGCTACTGCTGCTGCTATCATAACCACCACCACTTCTACCACTACATGTACAGCTGAACTATCACTACCACTATCACTACCACTGCCACCAACACCGACACAGCCATCACCACCGGCACAGCCATCACCATCACCATCATCACAACTTAGACTTCGACTTTGACTACGATAAAGATGACGACACTTCCACTACTACTGCTAATACAACGCCATTACACAACTCACATCTCCATGCAAATGAAAGTGAGTCAGAAATTAAGTAGGTCTCATAGTTTTGTCCCGCCTGATTTCACGGTTCTTTGTCGGTTCTAACCTATTGCATACTGTTACAAAAAAAACAACAACAACAAGTGGTAAGTTGTACCTGAAGCTGGTGACACATGCTCCACTAGTTTCCTGCACAAGGGACACCTTATGGTTCCTTTCCTTCCAGTTCGGAAGTTTAACTGACGTAAACATGGGTCACAGAACACGTGACCACAGTCACACTTGAAAGGTTCAAACAGTAGATCAAGGCAAACAGCACAGCAATGGTGGTCTGGAATTTCGGGAACTACACCCTTGAAACGCAAAACACAAGCAGTGATTAGCAGAATTGTTCTTCTCCAACAAAAGAAAATATATACCTGTCCCGTAAACTTAATGCCTGGCAATCTCTATTCCCAGAAGCGGCCTGAAGGCGGTCGTTCTTAATGATGACAAGAACACGATGCTTGAGTGACAGCCTCTTGCATTCCAGTTTTTTTCGTGGATTAAAACCGTTTCGTTGATAACCCATGCATGAGAGAACTGAGTACGCGTTTCAATTTGGATATCACATGGTTGGTTTGCTTAGTGGTTTTGTATCAAAAATTATTGTAATGTACTGTATCTACCTTTTCAACTTACTACAGGGCTCGAGACTAACGGTAGCCAACTACCCACAGACTAGTAGGCTTTGTGCGTCACTTGCCATTTTGGCTAGTGAAAACACCTGAGCACTGCAGGACCTGAATGAAATCACTGATTTAAGAAAATTAAGTCAAAGCGCGCAGAATTTGAAACAACGGCTGTAACAAATATCATAATTTATTGCTTCAAGCAAGAGCTTTAATTACTAAAATGCAAATGCGCGATTGACTTTTTCGGTTCTCTTTTTCTTAATTAAAGCAACGAATAACACAATCTGCTTGCTACAAATGAGAAGTCACGGAGGTCTAGGGACCACATTTCATGCTTTAAGTCATCAGCGTACGCTTTTCATAGTAGTTCGCCGGCAAATTTGAATGATACCTATTTAATATCGATACCTACAGCTGTATGTCTGCAATCCCTAAGTACAGTTAAGATGGAGCGAATTTTGTTGTTCGTGAGAGATCGTGAATCAGCATTTTGAAAGAAAGAAATGTTTTTCGGCAGCGAGTTGCAATGTTTTGACCGCGGGTGAGGAAGCTTTTAACCCTTTAACTCCCGATAGTGCCAAATGGCACTTATAGATTTACTCTGTCTAACGCCAGACGATTTTACTCGTCAATGGAGAACCCCTTGGGAGTTAAAGGGTTAACCACATCTTCACCCAAAAACTATGTCCCCATTAAAGTATACTGCAAGCTCAACTGAAACTGAGGCTCAACACAGGCTAGCATTTATTTGACATTCTACTTCAAACTCCTCAAAGTTTAAATTTTATATTTAAACTGCTGTGTTTATAAACTTATCATGATACTTTCAAACGTAAAATAAACCTATTTCTAAAAAGCTGGAAAGTTCAAATCTTTCACATCAGTATTGTGGTTAAAGAAACAAGTCTGGCTAGTGAAAACTAACTCTTTGTTTTGGTGTTCAGTAGTCACTGGAGTAGTAACAGGGCTCGAGACTAACTTTACTTTTCAGCTTACTAGCCCACTGGCTAGTGCACATGTTTTGTGCTAACATTTTCACTGGTCAAAATGGCTAGTGAAGTGCAAAACCTACCAGCCAAAACAGAATTTTTACTAGTCTGTGGCTAGCTAGCTATCGTTGGTCCGAGCCCTGCAGATTGAGAGCACTCTGGATGAAGTACCTTTTGTTCATTTGCGACAATTTCTTGGATGCCTTCCTCAACAAATAAACTACTGTAGATATTTGTATCAGCAGCTCTGTGAGATGTTTGTGATTCAGTTCTTGCTTCTGCGTAATAACCCGCTAAAGCTTGATCCTCAGATAACCTGGTCTGACCATATCTTTTTTTAATTCTTTTAGATTTACAAGTAGACAGATTTTCCCCATTGCATTTAGCATGACTTGTTTCACTTAAAGACTGATTGGATGCCACAACGTGATCCACATGTGAGCTACAAGTACAGAATCCACTGTTCTTTGTGCACAGTCTTTGACAATCGTGATTCTCCAATTCTGTCCCAGCTTGAGGTTCAGACCGATACATGTATCTGTTTTTCAAACAGTGTTTAAGCTGAACACAAGAGCACAACGATGACTCCCCACACAGGTTCTGGCAAGAAGAGCAACGCAAAACGACTCCATTGTCATGGACAATTCCTGATAAAGAGAAACTTACACTATTACATGTTGAAATCTGTGGTTATTTACAGGGCAGTGCATGTTGTACAACGCAATACAATAATTTATTTGCATTTCCTTTTGAAATAAGGTTACAAGAGATCTATATATATATATTTTCTTTTTTTATAATAAGATATTAAGTAATTTTGAAATTTGTATATAGTTTAGGAAGGAAATGCCTAGTGCCAAAATGAACCCTACGGTTTTTGAGTTCAGCCCTAGGCTTGCCATGTTGTAATTTTTGTAGCTTACACTCACACAAGTGTTTAGTGAAGGAAAAATGAAATGAAATAGCAAAAAAGCGAAGAAAGAGCAAAAATGCATGCAAAGATTGAAGGCAAAAAAAAAAGCATAGCGCTACAGCAAGCAAGCAGCTAAAAAACTATAAAAAAAAAAGAGAGAGAAGGATAATCCTATTTTGAAATTATCTTTAAGAGTAATTCCTCAGCTAAAGCGAAGAAAGAGCAAAAATGCATGCAAAGATTGAAAGCAAAAAAAAAAGCATAGCGCTACAGCAATCAAGCAGCTAAAAAACTATAAAAAAAGAGAGAGAAAAATAATCCTATTTTGAAATTATCTATAAGAGTAATTCCTCAGCTAAGAAATTTAACTGTAATAACCAGCCATGATCATGATTAAAAGACACACACTGATTTAACACAGACAAGTCATGTGACATTTCACTACAACTGTAGGTTCCTATCTTCCACACTTAAATGGGATTCTGAAATTACATCATGCTGCATGGCATTCATTGATGGTGTTGAACATTATTGTCAACTTCCTTTAACAATTCTCAGGTACCACTGCCAGGTATCTGTATCAAGACGTGTATGTGGGCAAGGTAACAAATGCACTTCCACAACCAAACTCATCACCTACTGGAATGTGGTTCCCATCATGGTTACCACCAGAAACCATGGCACAACTATTATATCTGCTGTAATGACTGTAATACATGTACAACTGTATAATATACATGTACATATTGTACACTGTAGGACTGTTCTACTAACAACATTACACCACAGACAACAGTGCAACTGTTATGTAGGTATAAAAATGCTGATCGGTTGGCTCAGTTGGTAAGAGTGCCAGACTACATGTACCATGTGGGAGGTCATGGGTTCAAAGCCCCGACAGGACCAACACTCAGGGTCTTTAAATAACTGAGGAGAAAGTGCTTCCTTTGACATCTGCAAATGATTAGACTTTCTAGTCTTCTCAGATAAGGACGATAAACTGAAGGTCCCGTCTCACAACTCTCCACAATTAATTCTGTGGGGCATCAAAGAACCACTAGGGATGTAATGAACCCTGTGACCACCCCAAGTGCTGACCTTGGGTTGGTGCTGTAAGGATAACCCCATTGCGACTTTCCCCCTTGGACAGAATTACTGTGATATGATAAGCTGCATGGGTAACTACAGGTGTACATGTAACGTCTTACTGGACACACTGGCAAGGGAAGGTAGTGGTCAGTTTTGTCGAAGTTTGATGCACACAGTGTAGCTGAAGTGTACAGTTAAGTGTTCACTATCACAGAGGATATGTCACAACAGTTTTATGTTTTGGAGATCTCACTGAAAACAAACACTGTCAAGTATCATTGCTCATAACCAAGAGAACAACAAAAGAAAGGTATCAAGCTATTTCCTCAAGGAGGAAGCAAACCATAATCTGTATTTGGATAATTTTTCCTCACCTTACAAGTAACTGGAGAACTTGAAAAAGTTGGTCCCACTTTTTCAAATTGCAATAATATTAATCCCTGTCATCCTGAGCTAAAAAGGTTTTTTCAGTAGTTTTGTGAAAATACTGGCAAAATAGTTTTCAAGAGAACTACATGTAACTCATTATTTCTGGGTTTGCTTTGCTTCCAATTTCTTGTTTAGCTTTTCAAAGTACCGGTACATGATTATAACATTAGAGACTTGTGACATAGCTCATTTGAGCAATAATAGTAATTGTAATCACAAGGACTGCTTGTGGCCTTTTTCTTGATAATGGGCAGCTAATAACCAAACATGTTTTTGAGCGACAAATGGCAAATGGAAGGCAAGTTAAAAGAAGAAATGCCTTTACTGGTTGCAGTTTGTCACTCAAAAACTCCAGCCCCAGTCTGCAGAGTATGGCACTGAACTTGACAAGATCTTGCGTGTGCAAAATCATTTTTAGCCGCGTGCATTGTGTACAATACCACGAGAAGTCCAGAACTCATGCATACATGGTTGGTATATGCTTCTTCGCCTTATAGCTGCCACATGCAATGCTACGATTCTGGCATGCACTTGCCAGTCTGCAGACTAGCTCCTGCCTCTTCAACTACTAACATGTGTCCAGAAATGTACAGGACTGTTGATCTAGCAGTCTAGTAATCACACCAGAAAGCATTACATTCCAAGCACTTTTACATACGCTACAGTGTCTACTAGTTCAAACAAGCATCTTCGAAATGGCTGCTTACTGAGTAGATCACAACCAATTATTATGTCATAGACGGCTACAGATGTACCTACCCTGGTTACTATCTTTGTCCTCCGTGTGACTCAAACATATATTGCATGACCAAGGTACATTTCCATGACTGAAACTCATCTCAGGATTAACCACATTTGAAATGCTGCTGCATTTGTTGAGAACTGGAGGCTGTTTGGAAACTGAAACTGGTTTCCAGATACTTGGATTTGTTAATTGGCTTTTTGGAGGGATATGATCAACTCGACTTTTCTGAATCCATATTGCTGGAATGACAAACCTCCCACAATTGCAATTCACCCCATGAATAAAATCAAATGCACCGATGCGACCCTTACATCTAGGGCAGTAAATTTTTCCCTCTGTCCATTGGGCCTGATAAAATTAAAAATTAAAAATACACATTTGTTACAAGGAACAAAGGCTTGGTCGGCAAGATTTCCGCAGAAGTCCCTACATTAATTATGCATGCATTTTGTGACTCAAACTCAATTCGTTTTAGGAACAGGGTTAGTATGAGAGGGATGCATGTATAATTAATGTAGGGACCTCTGCGGAAATCTTTCCAGGCAAGATTTCCACACAGCTCCCTACATTATTTACACATTCATTTTTGACTCAAACTGTTTTAATTTTGGAACAGGGTGGTACATCATGGTGATGCATGACTGTATAATTATTAATGCAGGGTGCTGTGCGGAAATCTTGCCAAACTGAGTATAAGGACTGCTAGAGACAGTCACGAAAGATAGACCTGTAGTTTAAATACGTGTAGATTAAGAGCGGCCCTTTATAGCATGATTGTCTAGATCTAAGATCTATCTAACTTACAAGTTGGGACACCCCTACACACAGTGCAGCTCGTTTCCGCGTTTTGCGTATGCGCGTTTTTGCGTATATTTTGGTTCGCTCATCTTCAAGCTGCACTGTATGTATATTCCTGGCGTGAATCATGAACAACAGCGACTTGTAGGCTGTTATAGGCTGTTACCAATGTGT
>OX419336.1:43556367-43583867 GCA_948470475.1 Galaxea fascicularis | reverse complement strand
TAAATATCTGTTGGAATGATTCTAGGGAATGTGGCGTTGTTCTTTGCATACGAAATAATTTAATTTCAAAGGCATACAATTCACTACAGCAAAAGTACTTCGTGTATAAAATTAATTTTCACCATGTGCGAAACCTTCAAATTGACTAAGCTTCTGGTGGTTGAATTTTAGAAGGATGATCTATAGATTCTGGTGAAAATTTATTTGGGCAAATGATTAAGAGCGACGCGAGAGCGTTTCAAAGTTCGTAAAAAAATGCAAATATTTGACCTTCGGCGGTGAACTTTGAAGTTGCTGGTCAAACAAATTTTGGTCCGTGTCCATATTAGGTTAAAGTAGGCACTGAGAAAACATTTCGAAATGTTCTAACCTTATAATATTCTGTGAGAGACTGGTCCAAGGGCCACTGAAGCTTTGGTCGTTCGTCGCTTTCTTTGATCCCTGCTGCCCGCTGTTGGTAACGGCCGATGTACACCACGCAACGTATTCAATGGTGGAATACCAACCTTTGATCAATTTTAGGCGCATTTCATCACAACTGCATCTTCCTTATTGCGTGGTTTATAGTACACGAAAATAATACATCTGATCGCTGCTAGAATGGCAAAAATGTCTGCGTCAACAGTCTATACTGCATTACAGGCAGCCGTTTGTTCGTCACGCAATACTGTCACGGGCATTTTAGAAGGGAGGGCTAGGGCTAAGTTGCTTGAAAGAGTACATACTAAGGCCATCCCCTTTTTTTTCTCCGTTTAGCGTCGTCGACCGACCCAGATTTTTGCGTTTTAAAAAAAAAAAAAGTCACGCAAAAGGCAATGAAGGCAATTTCAAACAATTGTCACTTTAATCTAAAAAATAAGCAGTTTTTTGCCTTACAGATTTTTAGTTTTTACTTGATACTTCAACTGCAGTTTTGGTGGTTCATCCTTTTTTCCCTGTTCACGTTTCATTTTAACAACGACATCGATTTTTCCTTCGTCAATTGCCGCCATGTTGACTTTGTAACCACATCTAGTTGTTTCCAGGCTCCACGGATATTATGCTGTCGGTACCGGGCCTCCTAGCTCCAGATTACCTTTCCAATTTTATTTTTTATTTTTTATTTTTAGACCGACTGACCCAAAATCAGAAAACGCATTCGACAATAAACAAAACAAAGGGGGGATGGCCTAAAATCTTCATCTTTGCTAAACGCAAAAGTATGCATTTACCATTGGTTGAAGGCTTGCACTATTCTTGGGTTGCGTTCGACTGACTGAATAAGCGGAACAGTCTTCTTTTTAAGTAAATTTGGGAAGACATTTCTACAAATTTTCGCTGACACATAATAATTTAAAACCCTTTTTTTTACTCCAGTAACTCCAAAAGCCTCGAGCTCTCAGGAAGGATTTCTTGTCTTCACTGTGTGTATATTCTTTTTCCGAAAAGAATAGGGTCTATTAAACGCTCCCTTAGTTACAACAGCTTTTTGAGCCTTTATTTTTCTTAATTAATTGTTATCTATGCGAACCTGTCTACAAAAACTCGAAAAAAGTTATACCTGGTTATAACAGCACGTCAGTGGTAGGTTAATCGACTGGTCATAACTTATCGCTGCAAGTAAGAGTGCTGCTCTTGACGGATGGATGGGACTTATGACAGGATATGGTGCTCTGTTCATACAGACGTAACTAAAGGGAGGAGCTCCTGTTAACTAATGAATGCAGTCTGAAATGTGAAAGAGTACTCTGTTTCCAACATGACTGGTGACACTCAGTAGGCACTGGTAAAATGTTACTATTTATGGACCGGGGAATGAGTGGGGTGGGGACGCACGTGGGAGGAGATTGGTGTAAAACCAGCCCGTACCTTTCTTTTCTTGCCTAACTCATAAACCAATCATCACACCACATACTAGAAACAATTGGTTTCAGCATCAAATTTTTTTTACGCACCCCTATCCATTTATCTAATTTTGAAAACAAATAAGCACACTATCTCCTGCCCCCCCTCCCCCGGTAGCCCCCCCCTTCCCCCATAATCTCTTTCCGTTGATAAATAATAACCGATGTTTCTGTTAAAAAAATTTTTTTCCCTGATGGGGCCTCTGACAGGAGGGGTACTCTCGAGAAGGATGTTGTGGCCCACGCAGGTAACACCATCTTTTCCTTCCGGTACCATCCAGACACGTAATGGCAAGTAAGAACTTTAAATTAGTTATTGTTTAATTTTAGTAATCATAAATTTGATGGTATCTAAAAAACTGCACCCCAAAAAAGTACTTTGTAACACGCAGATGAATAACCACCCGAAACCACAGGTCACCGAGACTTAGGGTAGGCTCCTGGGTGATCCATTGTTCTCTGAGGATTACGCTCCCTCAGGAAGCAAAAGAAAGGCAATATTTTTCGTAGGGGTACGTTGTTTTCTTGCTATCTATCTACCATTTAAATCGGAAATGCGGGTCATATGCGTTCAAAGGAATAAATAAATGAATAAATGAAATAAAGTAAAATAAAACTAGATATGTCATTTCTCATCGTTTGTGGTTTCAAACTAGGATTTATTGTATTTTAAAAAAAAGGATAACACTAGGTAAAAAAGATGGATAACACTATGTAAAAGATGAGGTGATCTTCATCAATAAGTTTTGTAAAATGTAGCGCTCCCGCACCCCCCCACCCCCCCCACCCCCACCACCACCATCACTACTGCCAACGCTCCTAACAACCCACCCCACGCGCACAATCGAATTCGCGAATAAATAAATCATTATTTGGATTTTAGCAATGGAAAAAGAACGCACTTAAACTATCACTATCTTAATTCCTGCTGCTGTTGTTGGTGTTTTTCTTGAGTATGTACTTGTTTAATCAAGCATTTTCGCATTTCCACCCTCCTCAACCCCGCTAAAATGTCCATGACATTGCATTGCGTGACAAACTAACGGCTGTTGTAATATTTTCGTGCCCTACAAACCAAGCAATACTTAGCAAATGACTAAGCTGTCGAAAAAGATGCAGTCGTGATGTTGATCAAAGATTGGTTTTGGACAGTGGAATAACTTTAGCAGTTAACGGTCTTTGTGCGATGTACATCGGGCGTTACAAACTGAGCTCATACTTATGCGACGAACAACCACAGAATCGTGCTTAAATGTCGATTAAATGGCCTTTGGACCTGTCTTTTACAACATGTTATGAGGTTAGAACATTTAGAAATGTTTTTGTGTGTTTATTTTTTGATATATCCGTTAATTAAGACATGGGCACGGACTAAAATTAAAGTCTCACAACTTCAAAGTTTACCGCCGAAGGTCAAATATTTGCATTTTTTTTTACGTACTTTGAAATGCTCTCGCATCGCTCTTAATCATTTGCCCAAAGAAATTTTCACCGGAATCTATAGACCATCCTTCTAACATTCTACAACCAGAAGCTTAATCGATTTGAAGATTTCGCACATGGTGAAAATTAATTTTATTCATGAAATACTTTTACTGCATTGAATTTTATGCTTTCGAAATTAAATTATTTCGTATGCAAAGATCAACGCAGCATTCCTTAAAATCATTCCAACAGATATTTAGAGATTGCAAAACAAGATTTAAGTGTTTTAATGACGGTAGAATTATTTGTTTTTGCGCGCGAGGCTCTCAAACCTGAGTAATAATTAAGCGCCTCAAATGACGATTTTAAAGGAATTTCGTTATTTACATATTTCTTTGAAATGAAAAGATATTTCACCGTAAAAACTATACAGTGATTTTAGTTATACCCTAGCCGATCGAACATTAAAATATGGAAGAAATCGAATCTTCCACCCTTGCCGCGAAATTTGGATTTTGTCTGATTTTTACAGACAGGCGCTCTTAAGTGTCGGGTGAGCGCAAATCATCGATCACTCGCCCGTTTGACAAGTGCAATTTTCATCGCCAAGAAATTATTTAGATAATATTTGCTGAGAAAATTCCTAAACATAAACTTTCCATTTCTATTTTGCAAAGTTTTACATTTTGAACTGTCTCGTAAATTGGCGCTGAAAGGCAACATAATATGGCCTCCTGTTAGTGATAATTACATAACACATGTACTTGTACAAAGTGATACTGCTGGTCACTATTGAGCCATCAGTGATCACCGCTCCTGAGAAGAACAGACACATTTACTTGCAAACTGCAGGGATCTCACGAAGATTCATCAATAAAAAACTATTTGAAATATAAAGTGAGAGTCTCCATTGTGTTTTCTTGGGGTTTGAGGTCTTTAAATCGAATTTTTCATTGAATTAATAATCCTTGGATAATCCTTGGTCCTTAGTCTGCCATGTGCTGGACGACATTGCGAGGCATGGGGAGGGGGGGGGGGGTGAAGGTCACTCACCTGAATGGCGAATACTCTCAAAATTAAGCATCCAACCCTGTTTATACATGATTTGGGTGATTTTTCTACATGGAGGCAGGATGGCCGAGTGGTTTAGGGCACTGGTTTTCAATGCAGTGACCCGGGTTCAAATCCCGCTCTGGCCACTAGCTGGAGTTGTTCTGGGTGAGTGCCTGGTTCAACTCCTCGGTCATCCTTGTAAATAGCCAACTGGCTGCCTCCTGCCAGTTGGGATTCTTAACTCTGTTGTTTTCATTTGTATTATTTGTTTCATTGGCCCTGAAAAGCCCCTTTAGGGGAGTGGTCAATTAATTTTTTATTTATTTATGTAAAACATGAAGGGAAGGAATTGTTGTTGTTGTTCTTTCAAAATGTGAATTGATTGCAATCTAATTATTCTAAGAATACATGTAATGATCATGTGGAGATCACTGATTGGATGACTGACAGTGCAGATCACTGATTGGATGACTGATGACTGCTAATGATCGCTGATTGGATGGCTGATAATGCAAATCACTGATTGGATGACTGATAATGATCACTGATTGGATTACTGCTAATGATACCACTGATTGGATTACTGCTAATGATCACTGACTGGATGACTGATAATGCAAATCACTGATTGGATTACTGATAATGACTGCAATTCCAAGAAACCTGGAATCACAGTCAGTCATACATGTATATGGCCAATAATATGGCAATAATTTGTAGAACTGTTATGGCCCTGTAGTTATGAATGTGTTGCAATATTGATACAGTTTAAATCACTATCGAGAATTCCCATATACACTGTAAAGCAGTATGTAACAGAAGCAACCCAGCCAGTCCAATGGCAGAGGGAGGCCTTTCCAGGTCCTTTCATTGAGTAGTCAGATTTTTTTCGATTAGTAGATTGATGCTCATCCCTTTAAGCAACGAAAGCTAACATTCTTCTACCTTTGATAAATCTTTCTTACTTTGTAGTAACTCATTTTTTGAAAGAAAGAATTTGAACATTCCCAATAAAATGTGTCTGGTGGGCACATCTTGTTTGGGTAAACCAGTCACTAAAATGGGATAGCTTGGAAGGGTACTGAAGAGCCAGCTTTATTACATGTAGGAGTTCATTTTTTTATAGTGTATCTGCCAAAGTAAATTACATGTATCACAGCAAACACATTTTTCTATCTTATGACAAAGACAGGAAAACACTGGAGAAACAGGGTTGGTATTCAACAAATGACTAATTCCTTGTTATGTTACAGCTACTTTGTTTAACAAAGTACATGTATGTTAACTTTTTCCCTCCTAAGGGGTTCTCCATTGACGAGTAAAATCGTGTGGCATTAGACTGAGTAAAATCTATAAGTGCCATTTGGCACCATCAGGAGTGAAAGGGTTAACATTTACTCCTACTTTGCCTTTCATTTTTTTAAGCTTCACTAAACAAGGCCGGATCAATTAAGGCTTGGTGTAAGTACCACTTGTTTATATTTGTGATAGCCTTAAGATCATGGTGACATGTTTACATTTGGAGTTAGACAACATTTTGAAAGCAAATTAGTGGGATTGTCCCTTTTACAAATTTTAAATTATTAACCCATCATCTCAATGTTTTGTGTTTGCAGGGCTGTCACTAATTTTTTAAGTAGATCGGGATACAGTGTATACCAAAAAATAATGGGGGATTCAAGTTGCTGAAGTGTAGTAAACATGCTGATTTTATATCAAAGTAGCCGGGAATATACCTCAAAATATGAGGGGAAAATCCCCGGGTCCCGGCCCTTAATGACAGCCCTGGTTTGCCTTTTCAGTGTGTAAAATGCAATTTGGATTGCTCCATTCTCCTGAAAAATAATTAACTAAAGAAAAACTTAACAAAACCAGACTACTGTACAAAAGCATAATAGTCAAAGTAAAAACCCCCATTGCAAGGATTGTTTGCATGACTGTAGCTTGTGTTGTCTTCCTGGGTTTGCAAATTTTATTTTATCATCAGAATTGTGTTGCCCTAGTTTTCTGGTCTTTCCATTTCTCTATCCTTCAGAGCATTTCTTTGTGTAAGGGAAGATCTCAGACAGACCCCATCTGTTGCATCAGTTAAAAGGTCAGTGTTGTCTCAGATTAACAAATAGTGTCCATAAAATTCATTTCAGGGTTGTCAAAGATAATTTAAGGTGGCTTGAAAGGGTTTTTCATCGATGTAGTGTTTGCGAAACGATGTAAGATTACAAAGAAGGATATTTAATGGTGTAGGCAAACTGTCTCCTTGGATCTCTATTGTTGGGCTATATTTTAAGGGTGCCTGTGATGTCATATCAGTTACCATGGCAACACGCCAGGTCCAGAAAAAGGTCCTCTAAATGCCAGTTTTTGCAAAGTACCCGAAAAAGGAATCTGGCGACCTACCGTTTCTATTCCTTTGCTGAGAAACTCCCTAATTTTTTTAACTTTTCAGGCAGTATGAAAAAAATTTATGCAGCAGAATAAAAGATATTTAGAAAAAAACGTGTTTTATGGCTTACAGAAAATCGTACTAGATAATTTTTAATTGAAGTGTCCTCGTCAATGGTGCGTGCATGCAAAAAACCAAGATTTAAGGGCACCGAGCAAAATTTTGCCAACATGCTATCAAATAATGCTAATACATAACAGTGACGGTTTTCTTATCTCTCTCTTTTTCGTTTCTTTTCTTTTGTATGGCTGCTATTTTGGGGGATTGTTTCAGAGCAGGATGTGTCTAAATACCCGGAGTACATCCTGGGCGGTTGTGCTCGCTGGAAAGTCAGCATCGGCTTCAAAAAGAGACGTTTGATATGTGGCTGGTTCTATCTTGTTCAAATGTGGGCGGCAACGCTAAGTCTGCAAAGAATAGAACCCACTTTACTAACAATAGCATCTTTTCATATTTGCTGACCTGAAACGACAACAATCGAACCTACATTAAAATTATTTTGCTAACGGGGACTTATTATCTCAGTCGATTTGGAAGTCCGTTAACAGACAGAGTTCCTGTTTGTGTTGGTCCTTTTTATTGCCCATGGAAGCTATCTTTGTCACGTAACGTCAAGATTGGATGCCAAAAATGCTCGTGTGCATACTATCCAAACATAACAGCAACATTCCACTGCTTGCTTGTCGGTGACCTGGTATTTAAGCTCACCCGGGCCCTGTGGACAACAGCACCGAATCTCTTTGTTTACAAAACACCATTGTCCATGCAATGAAGAAAGTCATCTTATCTCCTTTGGTAAGGAATTTGAAGCTGTTTTTTCTGCTTACTGAACACATGATCTGTGAGGAGCAAATTGGCAGACCGTCTTGACTTTGCCTTTCCAGAACAGCTTTGTTTTTCCACATTCCCAAAATAAGTGGTAAAGGCTTTCTCTCTCACTCTGACAAAAATTACAGACCTCATCATCTACAAGTCCCACTTTGTCGAGAAAGGTATTGGTCACTAATTGCCGTTGTAATAATTTGAAGTTAAAAACTATACGTTTGGAGTTCTTTCTACATGTAAAAGCCAATTCATAAGCTGTTTTCCAGATGATGTGTTCGTGTGAGCCAATGTTTATTTCCTTGTGCCATTTTTCTTGGCTTTGTTTTGGTTTTTCGTTTTTACTTGACACAAGCTTTTTCTAAACAAGTCTTGATGATTTTGGTTTTTCCAGGAATTTCAAATGGAAGCTTTCAATTAGCCAGCCTGTGTTTCCTCTATCTGTCTACGTTGACAATTAATTGCTGAGATCATTCCGTAAAATTTTAGAGGGGAAACCTACTGGCCGTATTCATTTTGAAAAGCATTTGGTGACAGAAACTTAGAAAATTCATCCATTAAATTTTCAACTTTTGTTATTCCCTTAAAAAACCAGTCCTTGTAAAAGACAGGTTTATCGTCAATTCTTATCAGCGAGTTGTACCATAGAGGTGACGACATAAGGTGTTTGTCTGATGTGAATTTCCCCTCAAAGGAGGTGGCAGACGAGATTTCAGGGATTTCTTTAACAAAAGGGCCTGATTTCTTAAATATATTGTGCATGTCTTTTTTATTAAGCTTTCCTAGTAGCACCACTTTGCCTCCGTAGGGTTGAAGTTCCAAATCAAGGATACTTTTCCAGCTGCTACTGTTTCAATACTGAGGGATTCGTTTATCCAATAAGCCTCAAGGGGTTTATTAAAAGAAGCTATATCAATCATCTTAAGTCCTCCTTCAGCATAGTTGTTTATTATTACATTACGCTTTATTTTGTCTACTTTGTCGTTCCAACGAAATTTGTAAAAAATTGCCTTAAGCTCTTTAATTGTTTCGACATCCATTTGGAGAGGGGCAAGAATATATGCTAATTGTGATACCACTAGACTTTTTTAAAACCATAATTTTTCCTAATAGACTGAGTCTCTGAAATTTCCAGCAGCCTAATATGTTCTTTGCTTTTTCCAATCTGTCTTTGTAGTTTTGAGATACTGACCACACTCAAAGTGCTTTGACTTTTTTTACTCGACCATTTGAATTTTTTTTTTCGGACAAAGTTTAAGATCGTATTTTGCTCTTGAGCCAATCCACAAGGCTTCCGATTAACTACTAACCTTGTTTTCTCGGTCCATACTGTAAGTTTCGGATCCTCGTTTTTTCCCGTTGATTTATGGCCTGTGCGCTTTGTGCTTGGGCCATAAGCGAACGGGAAAATACTCGGTCCATAGCTTACAGTACGGACCTCGAACTCGGTTAGTAAGAGGTATAAAACGAACAAATAGGGCGGCAGGGGACAGCCCTGCCGAACTCCTCAATTAAGTTTGAAGAAATTACTTTCCCAACCATGATTTAAAATACAGCTTTCTATGTCGAAGTAGAGAACATTAATCCATTGTAATAATTGTGATCCGGAACCAAATAAGTCTTAAGTCCTTTGAATAAAAGACCATTTTGGTGTGTCAAAGGCTTCCTCAAAATCAAGAAAAAGAAGAAGTCCCGGAATGTTTTTCGCTTTAGTATATTTAATAACATTGTCCATCAATCGAATAAGTTTAGGAAGCACAATTTTAATTTGGTTCGCAATGGCTTTAATCGCAATCTTATAATCACAATTTAACAGCGTTAACAATCGGCAGTTTTTAACTAAATTGAGCTCGGCAGCCTTTTTGGGTATAAGTTTCACGATACCTCGTGTTTGCAATACAGAATGTGTTCCTGTTTCATATGAGTAATTGAGAGCGTTTATAAGAATATCAACCAAATCGTTCCAGAAAACCTTATAAAATTCACCGGGAAGACCATCTGTTCCAGGGGTTTTATCCGAAGACAGTTTTAGGCGCATCTAGACATTCCTCCCTGTTGAGCAGTCCTTTGCAAGAAAATTCTTTTTCATTCAATTTCTTTTATTTGATTGTTGGAAAAAGTCTTCAGTGAGGCACTCGTTTATTTTGGAGCTATAGAGGCTTTCATAAAAGGAAACACATTCGTTCAAAATGTCTTTGTCGCTGACCAAATTGTTCTCATTAGTTTTAATCTGAGTTATAGTTCCCTGTTTGCAATGTCTTTTTCAAGAAAAATCAAGAAAGTACTTATTATTTTTCTTGCCTTCATTGTACCATCGAGATTTGGATCTGAGAGTAGCTTCTTTCAGTTTGGTATTCAATCAATAGCTCTAATTCTCCTTTCTTTGTTTCAAGTTCCAACCATACTTTTTGTTTTTGAGAGTCATCTATGTAGATATTTGTAATATCTTTTTCTAAAGTTTCAATTGACTGTTCAATATTCTCTCGTTCCTGCGTCATTTTCTTTTCCTTGGATGCTCCATATTTCATTGATTCCTCCCTTACTTTCAGTTTTACCATTTCCCAGAGTACAAACATATCCTTCGCATATTCATCCTTAGTTTGTTGTATAATTGATTTGATTTGGTTAACAGGTGCTTCCCATTTGTAATAAAGTCACATACTATGAAGCGTCCCCCGGGGTCTGAATAAGCTTTAGAAATTTGAAAGTCAAAATTGTTGTTAAAGAGAATGGCAACACCTGCAGTTTTGCTTGAGCGACAGCTAAATAGTACTTGATATCCCCATTCTGCTCGGCAATCATGCTTATTTTCTTCAGTACAATGAACTTCTTGAAGGAAAAATATTGACATCTTTTTCGAGCGGAGCCAATTAAACGTTTCCCGATGATTTGCCTTGTCTCCTAATCCTCTTACATTAAGAGACCCTATTTTAAGATCCATTTATTTGTTTACTATGGTTTATAATATAAATTTCCCTGGCCATCCATCCCCAAGAACACTTCTGTGATTGATCAAAGGTGTAAACTACAAAATCAAAAAATAAACAAAAACAGGGTCAGAAAATATGCGGACAAAAATACACAAAGACAGCAATAAAAACAGCCGTAGGACACAAAGAGTTGAAGTTTGCAATGCTGATTCGTTTTGCTTGCGGCCTATCTTTAAAACTCTCCGTTTGCATACGCCCGCAATAAGAATTTGAGTTTGATTTTAATAGTGGCTTAAACGTTACACTTTCGCTGTTCTCAAGATTAGCGACCATCGGATATCTCGAGTTCCTTGCCAGCAGACCAATACTCACCATTTATGTATAGTCTGTCTGCTTGGTTCCTTCCAGCTTGTTTCAGTGTTTCAAGTTGTACTTTTTGCCTGTTGACGATCTTGGTGGAGGGTCTTTGAACATTTGGTATAATGTGCCTTGTAAAATCGATGACCCGGCGCCAATATTTCCTCGCAGTCTTTATAACGTAAAAAGCGGGCTAGTATGGGTCGCAGTCCTCCGTTCCTTCCCTTGCCTATTCGGTGAACCCGCTGAATCTCAGCAGTCTCTCGCATCTTTGTAACCAAGATCACGTTCCAAAAACTGTCGAAGCACTTCTTTGGTATCTTCTTGTTGATCTGCTGATATCTTTCTCTCCCCAATAGTCATGAATTTACTATTCTCGCGTCAATGTTGTCGAAGGGCAAAGGTGCAGTCTGCTTACATTCGAACAAGTAACTAACTTTAATTAACCAGAAGCAGTGTATTGTACACAGTGCAACGTCGTAAACTAACGTTCTTAGTGTGGTGTCCATTTTGTAAACATTGTGTAGTAATTCTTAAATAAAAACTTATAATAAAAAAGGAAAACTTTATTTAACCTGGGTAGCCGATTCAGCTACGTGGCTACTTTAAAGGCTGTCGTCAAAGCTTGGTTTGATTGGCACTGCCCTTGACCAATTTTGATCCTTTGTGTGTGTGATTTGTTGAAGAAGAACAAACAGTCGGAAAAAAACTGTTAGAGTTTACACTCTTCACAATAAACTGCCACAAAGTCTACAATGTGGCCAATCCTCCGTGTCTGTGTACTTTACTTTTAAGTGGGAAGTACCAAAGGCCTATGGTTTGGGGATTTGCCAACGAAGCTTGGCACAGGGGTCGTTGGATGTAGAACCAATTTCAGTCGCCTCCTACTGGGAACAGCAGACCCTCCGTGTGCAAGACACTCAAAAAAACTGTCCCCAGCTACTACCTCGAGTCACAGCCGTATTGTTGTATAGGACCATTTATCGAAGCCTTAGCACTAAAATTCAAAGTGCTTGTCCACAGCCACCAGTAATTAGGCAAACTAATGTTTTAAATAAATCAGTTACATAAAACAAGTAGCTCTTTCTCAAGAGCAAACAGAAAATTAAAAGAACTGGTCACACTGGAGACAGCACACAAAACACCACAAGAGTAAATCAAACTCGGAAAATAAAATTTATTAAAAACCACAAAAATTAAAGTGATGCCCTGGGGACTAATGATGAAAGAACCTCTCACCCCTCCCTCTCCAAGAAGAGGAGGCCTTCTCTACCCCCTGTGGAGAAAGGGAAAGAGTGCAAGTTCAGCCCATTTAATTTCACTCCATAAGAGAGAACGAAAAGGAGAATTCCGACTCCCAAGCTATCCCTAAGAAAACGGAAACAGAACTAGGAAGACTTCTTTGCACTGAGAACAAGAAGGATTAACTGTAACTCCCAATTTCCAATATCAATTCTCATTTCTATAACTTTCTTTGTGCATTAGTTAAGAGAATTTGGGGTAATATCAACATAACCTCTGGCTGATAAGTTTGTCCAGTCACCTGGACAATATATTGAGAGGGTTGGGCTTACCTGTAAATGCGTTGCTTTTTGTACCTTTCATCACTTCCGTCAAAATGGTTTCAGTAACCCTGTAAACTTTTGGAAGGAAGAAGAGTTCCTTTGGAGAATGTTGAAAATAAGGGATAAGTGGGAAATATTGAACGTGGTTCAAACATTAAATTTTAAGTAAATAATTAGATCAAGCCCAGACCGTCCTCCACCACAATAACGTGCCTCTTTCACCATTAACACACTATAATTTATGTGTATACCTTTTTACCTTTCTTTCAATCTCGATTCACCCCATTTTCTCCCAATTTCACATCTACCAACCCCTTACTTTAGGAACAAATATGCTAATCACTTCTAAGAGTTCAACGGTCAACCCTAGTAGTATTGCATACCAGAGCAGTTAACACAACAACGTATCAATATTCCTCCCTCCCTAAAAAAACACAACATATGAATAAATTACTTCTTCTTTACACATGCAACAAATGAATTTCTCGTAAATTTGTACATACATAAACAGTTATCTTTCCAGTATCTCAATTTCTCTGTCCTTAAAAAAAAAACACTATCAAAAATTCACATCTGAATAAATTATCCCGGAAGGGAGGGTTGGGAGTACCTCCCACCCTCCCTCTCCCACTCTGCCGAGTGGAAGAAGGGAGGGTTGGGAGTACCTCCCACCCTCCCTCTCCCACTCTGCCGAGTGGAAGAAGGGAGGGTTGGGAGTACCTCCCACCCTCCCTCTCCCACTCTGCCGAGTGGAAGAAGGGAGGGTTGGGAGTACCTCCCACCCTCCCTCTCCCACTCTGCCGAGTGGAAGAAGGGAGGGTTGGGAGTACCTCCCACCCTCCCTCTCCCACTCTGCCGAGTGGAAGAAGGGAGGGTTGGGAGTACCTCCCACCCTCCCTCTCCCACTCTGCCGAGTGGAAGAAGGGAGGGTTGGGAGTACCTCCCACCCTCCCTCTCCCACTCTGCCGAGTGGAAGAAGGGAGGGTTGGGAGTACCTCCCACCCTCCCTCTCCCACTCTGCCGAGTGGAAGAAGGGAGGGTTGGGAGTACCTCCCACCCTCCCTCTCCCACTCTGCCGAGTGGAAGAAGGGAGGGTTGGGAGTACCTCCCACCCTCCCTCTCCCACTCTGCCGAGTGGAAGAAGGGAGGGTTGGGAGTACCTCCCACCCTCCCTCTCCCACTCTGCCGAGTGGAAGAAGGGAGGGTTGGGAGTACCTCCCACCCTCCCTCTCCCACTCTGCCGAGTGGAAGAAGGGAGGGTTGGGAGTACCTCCCACCCTCCCTCTCCCACTCTGCCGAGTGGAAGAAGGGAGGGTTGGGAGTACCTCCCACCCTCCCTCTCCCACTCTGCCGAGTGGAAGAAGGGAGGGTTGGGAGTACCTCCCACCCTCCCTCTCCCACTCTGCCGAGTGGAAGAAGGGAGGGTTGGGAGTACCTCCCACCCTCCCTCTCCCACTCTGCCGAGTGGAAGAAGGGAGGGTTGGGAGTACCTCCCACCCTCCCTCTCCCACTCTGCCGAGTGGAAGAAGGGAGGGTTGGGAGTACCTCCCACCCTCCCTCTCCCACTCTGCCGAGTGGAAGAAGGGAGGGTTGGGAGTACCTCCCACCCTCCCTCTCCCACTCTGCCGAGTGGAAGAAGGGAGGGTTGGGAGTACCTCCCACCCTCCCTCTCCCACTCTGCCGAGTGGAAGAAGGGAGGGTTGGGAGTACCTCCCACCCTCCCTCTCCCACTCTGCCGAGTGGAAGAAGGGAGGGTTGGGAGTACCTCCCACCCTCCCTCTCCCACTCTGCCGAGTGGAAGAAGGGAGGGTTGGGAGTACCTCCCACCCTCCCTCTCCCACTCTGCCGAGTGGAAGAAGGGAGGGTTGGGAGTACCTCCCACCCTCCCTCTCCCACTCTGCCGAGTGGAAGAAGGGAGGGTTGGGAGTACCTCCCACCCTCCCTCTCCCACTCTGCCGAGTGGAAGAAGGGAGGGTTGGGAGTACCTCCCACCCTCCCTCTCCCACTCTGCCGAGTGGAAGAAGGGAGGGTTGGGAGTACCTCCCACCCTCCCTCTCCCACTCTGCCGAGTGGAAGAAGGGAGGGTTGGGAGTACCTCCCACCCTCCCTCTCCCACTCTGCCGAGTGGAAGAAGGGAGGGTTGGGAGTACCTCCCACCCTCCCTCTCCCACTCTGCCGAGTGGAAGAAGGGAGGGTTGGGAGTACCTCCCACCCTCCCTCTCCCACTCTGCCGAGTGGAAGAAGGGAGGGTTGGGAGTACCTCCCACCCTCCCTCTCCCACTCTGCCGAGTGGAAGAAGGGAGGGTTGGGAGTACCTCCCACCCTCCCTCTCCCACTCTGCCGAGTGGAAGAAGGGAGGGTTGGGAGTACCTCCCACCCTCCCTCTCCCACTCTGCCGAGTGGAAGAAGGGAGGGTTGGGAGTACCTCCCACCCTCCCTCTCCCACTCTGCCGAGTGGAAGAAGGGAGGGTTGGGAGTACCTCCCACCCTCCCTCTCCCACTCTGCCGAGTGGAAGAAGGGAGGGTTGGGAGTACCTCCCACCCTCCCTCTCCCACTCTGCCGAGTGGAAGAAGGGAGGGTTGGGAGTACCTCCCACCCTCCCTCTCCCACTCTGCCGAGTGGAAGAAGGGAGGGTTGGGAGTACCTCCCACCCTCCCTCTCCCACTCTGCCGAGTGGAAGAAGGGAGGGTTGGGAGTACCTCCCACCCTCCCTCTCCCACTCTGCCGAGTGGAAGAAGGGAGGGTTGGGAGTACCTCCCACCCTCCCTCTCCCACTCTGCCGAGTGGAAGAAGGGAGGGTTGGGAGTACCTCCCACCCTCCCTCTCCCACTCTGCCGAGTGGAAGAAGGGAGGGTTGGGAGTACCTCCCACCCTCCCTCTCCCACTCTGCCGAGTGGAAGAAGGGAGGGTTGGGAGTACCTCCCACCCTCCCTCTCCCACTCTGCCGAGTGGAAGAAGGGAGGGTTGGGAGGTACCTCCCACCCTCCCTCTCCCACTCTGCCGAGTGGAAGAAGGGAGGGTTGGGAGGTACCTCCCACCCTCCCTCTCCCACTCTGCCGAGTGGAAGAAGGGAGGGTTGGGAGGTACCTCCCACCCTCCCTCTCCCACTCTGCCGAGTGGAAGAAGGGAGGGTTGGGAGGTACCTCCCACCCTCCCTCTCCCACTCTGCCGAGTGGAAGAAGGGAGGGTTGGGAGTACCTCCCACCCTCCCTCTCCCACTCTGCCGAGTGGAAGAAGGGAGGGTTGGGAGTACCTCCCACCCTCCCTCTCCCACTCTGCCGAGTGGAAGAAGGGAGGGTTGGGAGTACCTCCCACCCTCCCTCTCCCACTCTGCCGAGTGGAAGAAGGGAGGGTTGGGAGTACCTCCCACCCTCCCTCTCCCTATCTGTACTTTTTGTAATGTTCCCTATTTTATATTGTCCATTTAAACTTACGTTTTTTACTTTATGAAGTTAACAAGGAGACAGAGAAGTTTGCCGTGTTTTGTTGCGGCACTTTATTTTTTCTTTGACTGTAAGGTGAAGGGTTGGTGTTTTTTATTTGCCATCTTTTGTTTTTTTTTACTTTATTTTCTTAATACATTTTCTAGACATAACAGTCATTTCGTGTTCTGAAGCTAATAAATATCGTATGTTTACTCTTTTATTAAATTGTGAGAAAAGCTTTACATTTGTCTTTTTGATTTAAATCTACATATTTGGTAATGCATCTTTGACACATTCGAGTCTAAAATATCGGGAATTGTCCTTTGTCAGGCGTATGTATTACTAGAAATATTGCTAGTTTTTGTGAAAGTTTATTTCCGACTTTATTGTCGGTTTTACAGTATGGTCCAATTGTGACTAATTTGGGTGTTTTTACTCGTTTGAACAGGAACCTTGAAATTTCATTTGCCACTTTTCCAAAATGGATAAAGAACGTGTTGTTATTTGAAAATTTTGAGTGTCAGGTTTCAAAATAATAAATTATAGGCTATCGAGTCATTTTCACAATGAGTGCTTTTATTTGAAAGTTTGTACTGCTATTTTGAAAATTAGCTTCGTGAGAAAAAAATTAGATCGTAAGCAAAACGGAAGAAAATAAGGAAAAATACTTTTTGTTCCATTTGAATCTATCTTATGGTAGTGTCCTATGAAGACGAATTTTTCATAATTTTCTCGCTGGTAGTTAGTCTGTTGTTGGAAGCCACTATATTCGAATTTGAGTTTGTTCACTTACCTTGTTGTCTTCAGGGGTGTCACAAACATCGCTGCAGTGTTACGACTAAAATAGTTAACTATAGTACTATTTATGCCAAATTCTCTCTCTCTCCTCTCTCCTGTCCAGACTTCGGCAACTTTCTTCTTTGTCATTGGTAGTTAGTCTAGAACACATAGGAGTTTAAAACTAATGCGCTAGGATCTCTTGTATTGTTGCATTATTCAATCGTTTTAGATGACGAAGACCTCAGGAAAGTTAGAATTACATCTATGAAAAAAAAAGTTAGAATTCTGATACCTTCTCGCGAGAAGGGGAAAGAAAGTATCGCAAATTATCACCTAAAGCAGAAATTTAAAGTAATACGCCTGAAACTCTTATTTTGCAGTTATATATTTGCAATCTTAAATGCATGTTTTAGACCACGACGACCCAAAAATACTGTAATGGTTAAATCTTTGCGATCTGTAAGTGTAAGATGATTCCGAAACCTTTTACGAGAAAAAGAGTCTAGTACCGTGAAATAAAAACCTTTTGGCAAAACGTTTCGTAAGTGCACTTTGGCTGTAGCCGAGTTTAGATTGTGGAAACAGAATTTAGTGGGACGCAAGAAAAACGAAATAGATTCGTAAAAACCTATTTACGAGAAGAAGAAACTATTAAGTAGCACAAAATAAAAGTTTTGGTAAGAAATGTTCTATTTGGTTTTTGGTTTTAGCCGAGCCTGGATTGTGAAAACAGAACTCGATAGCACTGCTGGAAAATTTCAACCAGAATGAAACGTGCGCAAAATATTTCCTAATTTCGTTGCTGTTCATGCGAAGAAATAGATTTTAGTACTGAGAAGTAATATTAACAAATTCAAAGTGAAAAATTAATGGAATAAACGGCTTGAGGTTCTGTTGTGGCACAAGTAAATTCAAGGTTCCTTAATTCATCATGGTAGAGACCAAACTCTATTAGTTCTTCGATCAAAGCTGTAATCCTTAAATGCTTGTGAATTGTATGCTGTTACCCTTTGAACCTCTTTGCTTTCTGTAATCATTATGGGAAAGCCTCTTAGAAATTATAAGTACAGTCCTTTGCCGGCTGGCAAACAGGTTAAAACAACTCGGCCGTATCTCAATTAAGGTGGTATTGTAGTTGTACAGCTTCAGCGTGTCCCTGGAATACTTGACAGATTACACTTTACTGCTGATCTTCACTGCTCATTTCCTTGGCTTGTCCAAGATCCAACCGGATCAATTATGTCTTAGCGACTTCCAGTTCAACCTGTAGACAGAAAATCAGAAGCGTTTCAATTATGTACGATCTGACAGATGCATTGTTACAGAGTCAAGTTATGTATACAAGAAACAAGGTTTCTGCCGAAAAAAATCCGACAGTTGACGGTTTCAGGTTATATTCGTCATCCAGTAACTATTATTTGAAAACACATCAAAGCAGGACGCAAAACCATCTATACCATCGCGGGCCTATGGTATTGGCATGATCCGCTACACTTAAAAACGACAAAAATATGTTCTGTTTTTCGATGTTCATTTCTAAAGAGCACACCTGAAATAAGAAAGGCACTCTTAAAATAAAGAGCCTCCGGGCATATTTACAGCGACTCGCATAATTCGCTTGGGTTGAACAAAATTTGACAGCATAATTAAAGGTCTCTGAGTCAACTCATTCATGCATAACTGAAGACAAAAGTTACGATTTGTGAAAGCAACGGCGTCACGCTCCCAGCGATCCTTTTAAAACTTGTAAGAGATATTTTTCTCCAATTGAAATTAAGGTAAAGCTCTATGGAACTCAAAGTAGAAAGATACAATTCTTATGAATAATCGGCAGTAGAATGAAATTGAAAGATATGGAGATCTATTTTGAGCTGTTTAAACCCTCCGCGATTGAGAGAGGTACGGTAGACATCCCCATTCTTTTGCCTGGTTTGACATGGCCGAAGGAAGTTTTCCTGATGACCTTTGCTATGCAAATTTTCGAGGCCAACTCGCGTAACTTCTGAATGTCTTCTTCATGAAATTTCTAAAGGTATATCTCGTCAAGATACATTGATTTGAAAGGCTGTTACTCCAAACTATCGACTTGCAATAACCCTGTATTACCTCGCGTCGACAGCAGAATTTAGGTTAACCATAGCTAACGTCTTCTTTTGTGTGTACTTGTATCAGTGAATCACGGAGACAGCATTTGCGCATACCTTATTGAGTTTGTGGTCACTTAATAAGTCACTGAAGCCTGGCAAAATCTCGTTTTGGCACGCGGGTCACTTTTTATGCGGGCCAGGACCACCTCACGAGGTGGTCTCGGTCCGCCTGATTTTCTTGGCCCGCATGCCGACATATTTGCATTTACATAACAAAAAAACAAGCGGGCCGTGCCAAAACTATTGGCCCGCGTATCTAAATTTAGGAGTGGCTGGTCTAAAATGAATGCCGTGCAAATGGAGCTTAATTATGCATATTTTTTCCGATATGCGATCAGTGCAGGATATTTTAAATTTTTATCACACTGTGCTTTTGTTATAAAAGGTCTTGAAAAGTGTAAGTGTTCAAAATATTTTTTGCTGATTTTAGGCGTCTTAAAAATGACCAATTAATCTGTCTTCCAGTTGCAAACACCTGCGGAAAGTTAATCGCTAGAAGGTCTAAATATCTTGTTAAGTTCAAATCTATAGGTTTTGAAATCTCTTACAAGTTTCAAAAAATCAGCTCAAAGAAAAGCGACACCATCGAATTGAAGGCAATACTGCAGAAGCAGGTGTTTTGGCGGAACGTTCTGTAGGTATGCAATTTACTCTTGGGTGGCTTGTCAACGAATTACTAAATCAAAGTTTCATGGCTGCCGAATCGTCAGAGCGCAGGATTAAGTCGCAGTTTCTCTTCAAAATTATTTAAAACGTTACATATGGGTTTTATTACGATAATTCAAAATTGAAACGTTAAGCGAAAACAAATGGTTTTATTTTGTTTGGATTAGTCTCGGCGTCATTTGGTGCGATTAAATTGGTAAATTTCAAATCGCTGTTCGTAAAGCAAAGTAACATTGAGTGAGAGTTATTCCGAGAAGATCTGTGAGAGTATGTGTGACGTTTTGTGGCATCCTTCGCGAAGCCGTAAATTTTATGGGACAAGAAAACACGTGCAGTTTGAGCTTGTTTCAATATTCTTTTGCTGATGAAGTTGACAATATCAAAACTGACCGAAATTAGTCCCTCGTGTTTAGTCTCGCAGAATTCAATAATTACTCGGGCTTCCTGTGGAAGGCCCGAGTGTAAATCTGTCGTCCGTTTTTCTTTTTTTGTTTTTTTTTTCGTTGTTTTCCACAAACCTCATTTCCGGCGTATTTGCGCAGGCGCTAATGATGAACCTGTAAAACCCGGTAAAAACCTGTTTACGTTTTGTTTACGATTGTCATGTCTGTTGAAAAGCAAGGCACAAAGCAACTGTGGATTCCTTGGCGGATTTTTTAAGGAAAAAGTTGACATGTCTATAGCTATGGCAAACGGTGTCGTATCCAATACGCTCAAACCACTTACAAACGCACACGCCGTTAGCGGTAGACCCACACTATAAAATGATGATGGTGAGCGCACATTTCGAAACCGGTCGTTCCGCGAACTCGAAGCAAATGTGAGAAATATTATGAGATCAAATGAGCTGAATGAGCTATCAATGAGTACAAAAAGTGCACAAAGGCTTTGACTACCGATGACAAATGTTCATTGACGAACCGGAGTGGAAATTTTGACACGAACAGTTTAGGTGCTGGCGAATACAAGATACCCGTTGATGATGAGATTAGAGGGACAAAGATGAACAGAAACTCATCCACAACATCCATTTGCCACTAGAAAAGCCCGAGTGAAGGCCAATACGGCCTCTAGTTATGTTTGTTTTCACTGATCAAATGTCATGAAGCAAGTTTACAAATAAAAATTAAATTTAGGAAGAAAAGAAACAGAACCAATTTTAACTCGGTGGCACTTTTCCGCAAAAAAACGACATCAAAACCGCAATTTTCTGAAAGTTAATTGACTTTTTGGTCCAACTTGGCCGCCGTGGAAGTCAGTGCTATCGATTTCCTATTTCAGCTCTGATCGTACTTTTACAGAATTATCAATTCTGCATTGGGCCAGCTACGTATCTGACCAAATTTCAAAGTGTTGTTCTTGTAAAGAAAAGCAATATCTCAGCTTGAAATTACCAGCTTCGTCCCGTCCCAACTATCTGCCCATGAGTCTCCGAGGATGGAAAATTTCTGACCCGATAGGAAGAAAATATTGAAAGAGGAGCGTTAAGTTGTCCTTAGTTTACGTCTCAGCAATTCTTTACCAAAGCTCAAAGAAAATCAACTATAAACCGAGGTAAAAAGTAATATATGTGGCTACTATGAAGTCTTTAATACCGGTTTCCTTACTCCTCAGTGTAAAACAAATCCAACTCCAAGTTCTTGCAATAGCAGTAAATGTATGCAGTGTTGGAGTCGTCGTAAAGCGGACAGCAGGGAGATTGGGATATTTTGATTACAATAACGCAAAAAAGAGAACGTCTAACAGGGTCAAAGAAATCTTACCTTCCCATAGTGGAATGTGTTTGACCAAATGTTATCCTGATGGCTGTATCTATCACTTGCTCCATTATCTCGGTTGTATGACTGAAACACTGGAGAGAACAAATAAACAGTATTAGAAAGAGTGGGATACATCCGAGTAGAAAAATAATGAAACCTGAACTGAAATTCTCTTTACTCTATTTGAAGATCAAATCAAATTGAAATTCCTACTACGAAATTATTTTACTAGAATGTGTGTGTGTGTGTGTAATCTTCTCGATGCCTAGTGGCACTGCTAAGAGGTTACCAAGGAGGTTTCTGCGACTCAACAGAGGCTCTTGGAGACAGGTGGTCAGCCCAACCACCCTTATGTGTGTGAGAGCAGACCACAGCAACGCGAACTACGGTCCCTAGTCTTTTCGATCAGTGTGTGGGTTCTTTTACGTCCCCATCCAGTTTTACGTGGGGACGTGAAGGAGACAAGGCCAGCAGCTTAACGTCACTGCCCACTGACTCGATCATCTGAACTAAAGTAGAGGTTGAGCACACAGCCAGAGTGATCTTACCAGGACCCTGGTTTGTGCACCGGTCTGGAGTTTGAACCCCGACCTTCCGCTCAGTGGTCTGGTTCTCTACAACTGAGCCAACCTGGCGGCGGTATTCTACTAGAATATCTTGCGAAAAATGCATGCTGCCATTCCAAGAGAAATCGTGGTACTGACGAATGTCGAATGTCTCCGATCTCTGTGAGCCATACGTAGTCAAAACGTAGAACATTGCAGACTTGTTTTCCCATGTGCTTTGACGTGGCGGTCGTCGTGGCTATTTCGTGATGATGATGATGAAGAAATCCCTCTTCGAGGACAGATCAGAAAGTGTGGTTTTGAAGTTCGTTTGACTGCTTAGACTGGGGATCCACTTTGCAAAAAATTACAGGTTTGGATGCGAATTTTCACCGTGCTATATCCTTCGATTCGTCTTGTATTTCCAAACAACTTTTATCAGTCTGATCAGTGAAGTTTGTAAAAAGAAAAACGTGCTCAATTCGAGTGAATAAATTGACCTAAATTGTGCTATACAAGAGCCTAGCAATTCGCTTGCTTTGCTTTGCGTAACTTTATTCCAGCCGAAAATAAAACGCCTTTGTATTTCAACGTTGCTTTGGTTTTGTGTATTGAACGATGAACACTGAATTGCACAGACTGTCATGACAAACTTGTGTTTGCCAGCGATCGAACCAACAATTTCCCTGTTTGTTGACCCGTGAATAATTGGATAGCTAGCGTGTGCTTGAAACCAGTGTTCCATTGATCTGAACCAATGAGTTCACGTGAATCGAACCAGCGAGTTCACTAATCGAACCGGTGTGTTCACTCACAACTTATCGAACGATGCTTTTAATACTCTACTAATTGTTTATATTTCCATTTATTTGTACGTATGAAGAGATAGATTTTCACTGTGGGCAACTATTCAAATTTAGTTTTACTGTATTAAACATCGACCAACACATCCCGCGTAAACGCCTTTGGCGTCTTGTTCTTTCTTGATAACAGCAAATTTATCTTTAGTATTATGTCAGTAGACACACTTGGATCTATTTACAATGTTAATATGTGGTCCTTTGCGAAGGTATGTAGACACGTTGTATCGATCTTTTCGTTATAATCCGAATTCACGATCCTTATTATAATCATGCGAACTTTCATTTCTTTGACCTTTCACAAATCCCGAGATTTGTTTACTAAAGCCTTTGATTACCTTAAATATCAAACAAATTTAAAGCAATTTCATTTATGCTCTACGTAATTGACTTATAACCCATTCCCTCCAGTTATACATATCACAGTTGTGGATCGAAAGGGAGTACTCCCAACAATCCAGATAATCAACTATACAAAGCTACTTTCCCTGAAGGGGTACCTTTTTAGGCCAGATCTGAGATGTACATAAACAACGACAATTCGTGAATTCTGGTACACAAAAGGGTTCTGACATAACAAAATCACAGCGGACACATCGCAAAACTTCTTGTGTACCATTGTGTCCACCTTTGCAATGTTGCACCCATTGGGAGAGAATGTACATGTCGAACACTCAAATTTTAAAAGAATACTTAGCAATAAATTAAAACTCCGCAACTCTTTTTGAACCATTGTGGTTGCTATTCACTACCAGTAACCACATGTCCTCTTTGAGGCCTTTTATTTTACATGATCGGCACTGGAAATACGGTTGTAATAAAGAAAGAATAAAGGCCGATACACACGAGGGGTTTTGCTCCTGGAGTATGCTAACCCCTCGTGTGTATCGGCCTTTAGGTATAAATTACTCACGCAAAGGATCTTGGCAACCTCGCGCCCAGGGCTTTCCCTCCGCTACTTTTTTCTTTCTTGGGAAACCGCTATTGCGGTTGTTGACCTATATTTGTTTTTTTCATTTTTCTGTGAAAATATCAGGACGTTTCATCGAAGAAACTGAAATTAAAATCGAAGCTTCAATCACCCGATGAACACTTGTGCTTGGATATTTTGATAGTTTTAACTGGAGAGCATTACTCTATCTGCAAAATATCGACAAACACTCAGTTTTATTGAATTGGTAACAATAAAAAAAGAGTGATTTGAATTTAGATCAAGAATAGGGCACCCAGTATGTGATAATCTTATAATTCTATGGCAAACCACCTTAAAATAAAGCTTCAAAGTTACGCAAGGAACAATCAATAGAAACAAATCGTGCACATTCCAAGAATCTTCCGGCGCGTCAATACACTAGTTCCTTTGATTTGAGAATCGCTGAAATCAAAACGTTGCTGATTTAATCAGTAACTACTGTATGTAGTTCCCGGATTGTTTTTGCATTTGACTTCATATCTACTTTCGAGAAAGCAACAACCGAAAGTTTCATATTAAAATAGCATGTGGTCGGCTACTTCCGTTAACCCAAAAGTGTCGTAAACAGATTCGATTCAGTTCAGTCGGCGTAGCAATCGAATTTGGCGTTGCATTTTCGTGACGATGAATTCGTCTTTTCAACGAAATTTACACACTGTTATGAATTTTCTAATTTTAAACTGAAAGACAAGTACATATACAGTTTAGTTAGAAATATTTCTCAGTTATGCAAACCAACTTTATGCCTCAGTTGTGTGACCACTGAAACAAACTTTCCCGGGCCTGGCAAACCAATTCATACAAATGGCAGATCCGAAGGCTTGTCACCATAGTAATTTGCTGTTCTCTGGCAGTAAACGTTTTATTAAAGTGGTGTTTTCTCCAAAGGTTTTCGGCCTTCATCTTGTCCCGATATTACAATAAGCTCCCAAAATATTATCGAGCTATTACTTTAATCCTCCTCAGAAATTTGGGCCTTGGTCAAGCTTTGATTCCGAAACTGAAACTGAAAAACTTTGTTACGAGAACTGTTTCCGAAAACTAAACCTTTGTTGTGTATTTCGAGAGGAGTTACTTCAATGAAAGTAAAACAATGCAGCTTACGAAGCAACGAAATGTGCGTCGGTGAACTTTTTGAAGAGGAAATGAGCTTTGCCGACTAAACGAGACAACTCCGGCCGAAAGAAAGTTATAGTGGACTACTTGCCATTCCCCATTGGAATGGATTTTGTATGTTACGAAGAAGAAGAAGAAGAAGAAGAAGAAGAAGAAGAACAAAGAGGAGTGTTTGACCGAGAGGAAAAGTGTCCGGGAAATAGAACCACATACCATTTGTAGTTTACGATTGTTGTCGACTGCCATCGACTGCTGAAAAAGTTCGAAGACGTTTGTGCGCTGACACGATTTGTCTGTAGACAGTGATCTCAACTTTGAAATCCCCGTAGAAGTTGAGTTTTGCAATTGTTATCTACTGCAAAACACCTGGAAGTTACAGTATTGCTTATAAGCCATATATATGGATCAGAAATATTCTCGTTGTTATCTACTTTCAAATATTTTTATTTATTTATTTATATAGTATAATTCACAAAGGTTTCCCATCACTGCGAATGTGCATGTGGAAGATTAAAAACAGACATACAAGAAAAAGGCGGTGCTATTAAATGTTACAAAAATTAAATAAGTAATTGATGATAATGATAAATAATATCAGTGGGACTGAAACTAAAATAGTTCGTGATAAGAGCGTGTAACACGGGTGGGGCGTACAATATAGTCCGGGATATTGACCGCGATTTTGCCGTTCACTATTTTGTACATGGTAGTAAGTCGCGTGATTTGCGTCTCAGTTCTAAAGAATGCCAATTCAAATCGTTCAGGAGGTTTGTGACTGTACCGGATTCCCGTATGTAGCATATGTATTCTATGTATTTTTGTTCAAGTTTTTTGTTGTTATCTACTTCTGATAGCAACAAGGATTCAGTTCAACTGCATTGATTTGTTTTTAATCATCCAATCGATTTCTACTGATTTCTATCGAGACTACGCCAGGGTGTAATTAAATCAAAACGTAGACTACAAACCGGGAGGGGTAAATTCTCGAAGTACCCTCCCTTTCATTCCCCCGCAGGCAAATCCCCTTAAAGGTATATCAAGCTTTTACTTTCCAACTGTTTCTTTGCTTTTACAGCTAGGTCCACAGTCAACACGACGCGCCGTTTGTCTCCGTAAAACTTCTCAACTTCTTCTTCCTTTTACCCTCAGGCCCACAAACACCGCCAATGACAAATGGGTTTTGTCCTTGAACCTTGGTCGGCGTCGGCTAATGTCTTTTAGCAAGGAAACTAAGGCCGTTCAGCCCCTCTTCTCAGTTCTTTCGTCAACTTTCCAACAACCGACTGTTTGCCACTTCAACCACCAACCAGTAACCACGAAACTTACATTTATATATAGGCGTAATTCGTTTAGCAATTAACACTTTACATACATAATTATTGTAAAACGCGGTACCTTACACTCCTATGTTACTATTTTCTCCTATGTTACTTACACTCCTATGTCCTAAACACGATATCTTACAATCCTATGATAGCAACGCTTTATAAACTTACACGCTTTTAGTTACAGACTACCTTACAATACATCTCTAATTACAAACCACACTACAACGTTGAGTTAACGCTAGTTAATTAACACTAGGACCATACGAAATACTAAGACCGAAAAACTGAAACAAAAAGCTAAATTAAAACATGACAAAAAAATAGAAAATTTCGTGACAGCGATGCAGTTGAAAAAGCGCTTTATTGTTGATGCTACTTCGGTTGGCAAGAGCATCGGACTGCTGAGCAGGAGGTCGCGGGCTCAAACCCCAGACCGGACAACAAACCAAGGCTTCTGGTAAGATCATGCTGGCTGTGTACCGCTCTAACGACTGCTTCAGTTCAGATAATCGCGTCATTGGACAGGAGCCGCTAGCCGTATCTCCTACACTGTTCCACACGTGAAACTGGAAGGGGATGTCAAAGAACCCACACGCCGAATGAAACTTAGAGTAGGGAACATAAGTTCTTGGTGCTGTTTTCGTCTGCCCTCGCACACGTCAGGGGTGGGCTGGCCACTTATCCCCAGGAGCCTCTGATGGGTTACAGAAACCTCCAAGTAAACCTCTTAGGAGGTCCCTAATCACCACTTGGCGTGGAAAGGACTAACTTGAATGCATAATTTATGTATGAATCAATACAAACGAATTCGTTTTGAAATTCACGACGGTGTTTATTTTTCGGAATCCTTGAAATTTGGCGGTAAAGGATAAAACCCAAACTTTCCCCTATCTTCTTAGGTATCACTGTATAGAGATGTTTGTCCCCACCGTTAAAACGATATAGACTTAACGAAAAGTTCCTAATTCAAATAAATGGAAATTAATTGACTAGCAATCTGCAAAAACATACTAGATAACGCCAGTTGGTCGCTCTTATTATTTCAAGCAAATTTTAAACAAAAGCTATGGGCTTGTAGCCACGTTACTCCAGTTAACTGAATTGAATAACACGTGTTGGACTTATCTGAATTAGCTGGAGCTTGAGTGGCAGGGTGATTGAACATTGTTGGCTTGCGTTCCCCAATCGTATGTTTTTCATAACCATTCACATTTTGACCTGAAAGATAGAAACCGATCGATTAGACAATATTTATTGCACAATAAAAACAGAGCGGACCACACCATTTAGACAGACGGTAGGGCATCGTGACCATTCATTCAACAGAATTTCGACTCGGATAGCAATAGCATTTGACGCTGTCGCATGTAGTCGCAAAAACAGCACATTAGGGAGCTTAAGCAACGACGACGGCGACTGTG
>OX419336.1:43501367-43551367 GCA_948470475.1 Galaxea fascicularis | reverse complement strand
GGTATGAATAATTACGAGCATTTTTATGTATCAGGCGGTAATGTTATATTTTGGTAGTACCGGTAGTGTTACGTACATTCTGAGAGTTATGCAGCATAAGACCATTGTCTAAGTGATAGCAGACTTTTTCATGCTGTACAGGACATACATGGGTGTACAGGTGTATAGAGGATGTACAGGAAAGAGGTGGACCACTACAGCTGTAGGTATCCACTACAGCATATCACTCTTCATTCAAATGTACCATGCATGTATGAAAGCAATCATTATCATATTCATATTGACTCTTTGCCTGAAGCTCTTTTTTTTCTTCCTGAGGTTAAGTGTTTCTGTTTCCAACAGCCTGCTTTAGGTGTAGGGGTTTAACTCACCAAAGGTACATGTAACTGAATTGAGAGATGACAGTGAATTTTTTCCCCACCAGGGAAAAGCTGAAAGGGATGCCTGTTATAAACCAATTATTGATGAAATCCAAAGACTTTATCCTGCAAAAGACTGGTGAGGTTGAAGCACATAATTACTACATGTACATGGTGTAACATTTCCAAATTTTTGTAATAGACTGTATCTTCCTACTGTATTTGTTCAAACTGAAGAACTCTCTTACCATAATCAGAGTTATTTTTTAATTATCTTTTTGCTCTCTTAAAGTGCACCTAATCTCAAAGATTAGCACCTGTTTGAAATGCATTACAGCACATTTTTTCCTTTTTAACAAATCTTGACTTTTTATAGGCTTCAAAACTGGGCATCATCTGTTTCACAACCAAGTCAGAAGGGGTAATTGGGTCTAGTCACAAACTGATTTTTAGTCTTTGTAAACACACATGTAAAGTACATTGTGACATGAAATCAACAATAAATCCACATCTCTTCTGACACAGTCGTGAAACAGGTGATGCTTAGTTTTTCATAAGTTTTGAAGCCTATAAAAAGTCAGGATTTGGTAAATACAGAGAAAAATAGTCATAATGCACTTCCAACAGTTGCAAAGACTTATTTTAGCAAAAAAAAAAAAAAAAAAAAAATAATAATAATAATAATATATAATTATGTATATTGGGGTTAGGTGCACTTCTCCCATATCATGTCCACTTCATTTTTCATGTAGGCCAGAAAGAGAGCCATAACAATTAATATCTGAACTGGCTAAATTAGAGAATCAGACAGTGTATCTATAATCTTTCTTGCAAGATGTATAAATTCAGAGATACACTGTTCATGTAAACTGTAGTCCTGCAAAATCTACAAATTTTACACACATTTGTATGGAGAGGGTGGTACAATGTACTGGTCCTGATATACTGAATGAGTGATGACAACTTTTTGGTTCATCATCAAAAGCTTACACTGCTGACTGATGCAGCTGGGCCATACCAGGTGACCTCTGGGTTCACAGTTAGAGCTGTTTGAATCTCTGTTATTTTGAACTTTGCATGTACAATGGCAAAATACCACTAGATTTCAGTTGCTATTTTACGGTCTTTCCCATAAAACTGTGAACACCAGAAAAAATATCTGGAATGTTTATTGTTTCACGACCGATCAGAAGCAACAAACCTAATTACCGTTACTGTTTGCGGTTTAGTTTTCTCATGCGTGATTGGCTTTTAACTTGAATCACAATAACATCCCATAGATATTTCTGGTATTCACGGTTTTACAGTAAAGACTGTAATGTCAAGGAAGAGACATGTACAGTGTAGTTATCTGAATTTTTAATTTTGTGCTGCAATACATACATATAACATTACATGTACGTTAAGTGTTCACTTGTTAAAAGAAATTAAAGAAACTACAACTAAAGAATGATTAAAGTAGCCTGAATTAATGTCTTCAGTTTTAAATATTTCACAGGGGATGCATTTTGTGAAAAGTTGACCCTTATGAAAATATTTTTAACCATTTCATTTCAGTTCGAAGAAGAACATTTCAATTCTTGTTCCTGGGGCAGGATTAGCTCGACTAATGTTTGATATTGCAAGGCTCGGTAAGATGACTGTTCAGCTGTACATACATGTAATTGTTTAACGTCAAGGGTTTACAGAGCTATTGTGCACTGTATGGATAGTACCTGGAAATCGGTCTACTTTAATGCCAGTCTATTGGTACACTGGATGAAGTGTTAGTAATTATAGTATCTGGAAATATCTGTTATGGTCACATGTTCCAATTGGCAAAATGTTTGCAGACAAGTGAAGTGAAAATAGCTGGGAACTTAAGCACCAGAGTTTTGAGTGACAGATGACAACTGAAAGTGAGGCATTTTCTCTTTTAACTCATCTTGATGCAACCACATTTGTAAGTGTCTTTCCTCTTATGGAGAAAATTTGTGCAATTTGACCACTACCATGAATGCGGAATGTTCACTTTCAGTTGCCATCAGTCGCTAAAATAATGGCTTTGCTCAAGCTCCCAAGTATTAATTTTAACATGTATAATTTTCTTACACAGCACCTCATCTCCTGTCTGTAAGAAATGATACTAAACCCTTTTATCTTTAGTGTGTCTATGAGTTTTTAATACTCTCTTCTTTGAAGTCTGGATCTTTGATGTACTGTATATGAACACATTTCATACTGTAACTTTAATTTACTCTACTTTCGTCTCATTGTGTCCAATATTGATTATTTATACTGTGCACAAAGAAAATAATAAGTCTTTCAAAGGGGATTTTCATAGAAATCTGGGTAGAGTTTTAAAATTGTTTTGAAAAACTGGAATAATTCATTTGTTCAGGTTACACATGTCAAGGTAATGAGTGGAGCTTGTATATGCTTTTTGCCTCACACTTCATATTAAACAGGTTGGTGCCAAAACAACAAATCGCTTGTGCGTTTTTTTATGACAGTTCGAAGCGCCTCATCGTGGCCACCCAGCAAACATTTTTGCAAGTTAGCCACTGATCAAGGTACGCGAATTTGGTTGACAGACACGCCTCCGTAGAAAGTTTCAACACGCAACAACCAAATGGAGACATGTCTGTCAATCAAATTCGCGTACCCTGATTGGCTAACTTGTAAAAATGTTTGTTGGGTGGCCACGGTAGGGCGCGTCGCACTGTAACAGAGTACTGACTTGAGTGGGCAACCCATAATAATTACACTATAGTGAGTGTAGATAACACACCTCTTAAGAACCGAGTTCGAGGTCCACTCTGTGCTGTAAATTACGGACCGAAAAACGAGGATCCGTAACTTACGTTGTGGACCGAGGGCCGTGCAGTAGAATACGGCCTGCAAAAATGACCAGTCACAACGCGCATACTAACTATTTATACCCTTTTATAGTGGCATGAAAATAATGGAAGTGGGATACACAAGTATGTTCTTTTCCTTACTGGTCGGTTTACCTTGTAAAAGATGACTGTTAAGATGCGGCAAAAATCCCGTCAAAAATTGTAATCACGATGAAGTCCGAAGAACAACCAATAATCATATTATCTTCTACTAGAGCTGTCACGATATACATGTAAATCTAAAAAGTAAAGAACATTTTCACCAAAGAGAATGAAAAGTGCAAAGCAAGGGGAGTTATAAAGCCAGAATACTTTTTGAAGTAGAGCCTGTGTGTTTAGAATCGGGTTGAAAGGTTCATTGCCACGTCAGAAATGTAGTTTGGCGATGAGTTATGCACTCGAGTATGACTTACTCTAAGAAACTAAAACATAAAGGTGCTGCTTTAATTTATTCCATTTGTTTACACGTTTGTTTGGAGCATTGCTTGAGGTGGTTTTGGTTTTCGTGGATACAAAGATTCATTGGAAGTACTTATCTGATTAGCGGACTGTACTCCAAATATGAGGTACATGTACATATTTGAAGCCAAAGCCCGGCTTGCATGTGCCCCCTTCCCTGAAAGCCTTATCCTGAATTCTTGAAAAACGTATCTTCTTGTTCTCCTTTTTTGATGACAAATTTAGACTGTTAAGTTTGATTTCCTCTCAGAGCACCTGGAAAATATCACACCACCATCTATCCATATATCCACCAAACGTGTAACAACAGATCGGCAGCAGATCAAGTGAGGCCAGTGGTCATTCCAGATGTCGACCCCACTGGTGTTCCATCTGATCTAAACTTTTCAATGGCTGCTGGAGATTTCTTGGAAGTTTATACAGAACAAGGTGCTTTCCTGAATGGCACCAATGGTTTGCCTTAACTCCAGTAAAATTGACAGACAATGAATATCGCAATAATTGTGAGATAATTCTAAAACTTCTAATTTCAAATTGATTTTGCTTTTCAACTTTTATTTGATGAAAATCGTGTTTACGAAAGTTGATATCCGTTTACATTAGTTGGGTTTTGATAGCGTTTAATTTTAAGGTTCTTAACTCGCGATGAAAAGCAAAGCCCAAAATCAATCTGACTCTGCTTGCATCTATTTTCTGGTGTCTTACACTGGCTACACGTATTTCCTTCTGAGTTGGCCGTTGCTCTGTTTATGTCTGTAATATTAAACCTGTTCAGGTTATGGTGACTTTTTTTTTTATTATTTCCTGACTTCAGTTCGATCGAAGAGGTCTATGATAAATGACATAGTACACGTTTGTGAACCATATGCGGAAGAGCAGAATGGTCGTTTCCTCCCATTTAGTAATCACTGGATTTTTTTTTCAGATTCCTGGGACTGTGTAGTGACTTGTTATTTTATCGATACCGCTCACAATGTTATTGCTTACATTGAAAATATTTCCAAAATCTTGAAGCCTGGTGGTTACTGGATTAACCTGGGTAAGTTAACAAGGATGTTAGATTTAAGTATAATTACGAGATGAGAACGGCGTTTAAATTTTAACCCATTCACCTACTCAGACACCTTACTCTTCCTTATTACGTACAGACGGGCAAGGAGATGTAGAACCATTTGTGACGTCACAAGTGATTATCGAAAACAAGCGAAGAATTAAAAGGTCGAAGTCGCACTCAGTCTCGTACTCGAACTAAGAAACAGTACTAGGCATGTTGTTCCGTAAACGTCCGCGTGTTTGTTAACCTCCCTCCCTCCCTCCCTCCGGTTTCCTCCCTCTCTCTCCCCTCAGGCACCCTCCCCCCCCCCTTCGGTTTCCACCCTCTCTTTTCCTTCAGGCACCCCCCTCCCTCCCTCCCTTAGTCACTCTCTCGCTGACTCGTGAACCCACTCACCGACGACGAAGTGAATAAACAAAACAATTTACAAGCCGGTAATTTTTTTTTCAGGGCCTTTGCTATACCATTTTTCTGACATGGCAAATGAGTGGTCTGTGGAGTTATCCTACGAGGATATCAAGCGCATTACTACAGAATGTTTCAAGTTTGAAATACTTGTAAGTTAAAACAAACATCCTTTTAGCGTTCTCGTGTACTGTCAGCTTTTTCTCGCTGATGTAGTCATAGTTTTGATTTTTTTGTATCAACTGCCGGTTTTCGCAAAGCAATAAACACCTGCTGGATAAGGAGAAATTTTTCCCCACTGAGTTGATTCAGAAGCATTCTGGTTGCTGAAATAGACGGGTTTTTTTTCTTATTGATTTTTTTTTTGTCAACAGAAAGAAGTGACGAGTATTCCATCGGGATACATAGAGAATGAACGCTCCATGCTAAAGCTCCTTTATGATAACGTGTTCTTTGTCGCGCGGAAACCTCTTTGACAAGACACGACACTGGTCAACTTTTTCTGCTTATCCACCAGCTCGCTTTTCTCTGAGTCAGTTTTATAGCTGAAGTCGCTTCTGGTTTATGGGATGTAAGCTAAAGAAGCGGGATATAATGCGGGCAGCCAACTCGATGAAGCGACCCACACTGAGTCGTTGTGACGTCTTTTTGACGCCAGACGGAAATAACTACATTGTGTTCGTTCTCCCAATTAGAAGGGAGAAATAAACAAGTAGTTTTCATGGTAACGAACGTTTGTCCATTCTTAAGTGAAGGGGCAGCATCATGTCACAAAACAAGCATTTTAAAATGAGCCTAACGTGTCGTGTTCAAATGTGCTGTTTGTTGATCTCTCGAAGCTTTTAATTTCTGTTTCAAATCCCATGAAAAAAGGGTTTTCATAGGTGCCTCGGAAAGCATTGCTAGAAATAGTATAAAACGTCAATACTTGGGTTTTGTAAGTTATGGAAGTTCCGAGATTTTTTTTCTGAAACTCTCCTAATACCTGACAGACGCGCCAAAAGGAAATGACTTTATTTGTTTGTTTTAGTTTTCGTAAATGGTTTGAACCCAGGAGTTATGTCATAATTAAGTGAAGTACGATCGTCCGTCCCACGCAGTCGTTTTTAGGGGAGTCGTATTTCACCTCCACCCCACAAACGCCTGCTTACCCGAGAGCAACATTCCTTTCCCATTGTTTGACATGCGAGGCGTCCGAGCCAATCACGAACGAATCACAGTCATAAAACGTGCTTCCTGTCGCAAGTTGGCTTTTTGACCTTTGTCACACAATATAACTCGCTCATCAATGCCTACAATAGTCTGAAGAAAACACTGAGGGAAATGTACAAAGAACCATCCAACATCTCATGTAGAATCAGTGGAAAGACATAATCGTTAGAGCAAAACTCAAAAGCCTACAGTTCAAAAGCGTAAATACAGGATAAATGAGTCCGTGTCAGTTTGGCCTGACAGCACTATTATATCAATGGAATCACGAGAAATGGAAACGTGTTTTCTCACTATCGAACATGGGAGTTCCAAATACAACTGGAAAGGCCATCTTCTCTATGTTTTCCGAGTGTCCATCCTTTAAATCGCTGAGACTAACAGAAGCCGAAACCCCCTGAATTGATATCTCAACAACTACGCCGTGTACTGAGGAAGTGGCTATTGAAGACCGGTGGCAAAGCTTAGATGTCAGTGATTTCCAATATCCTGTGGGCAAATTGAAAAATATGTCGCTCCTCCGCTTGTTGATTTCCTGGATTGCAGACAACTGAAAGTGATTTAAACGTGAAATTTCGAATATAGAGCATGCAGACAGCGCAAACCGCTCGAGTCCGTTGTTTCCTGTTGTGCGGTTGACGTCACTTTCCAGAAATCAGTAGGTAAAATGTGATTGGCTAGGCTGCGGGAAAGGAATGTTGCTCTCGGGTAAGCAGGCGTTTGTGGGGTGGAGGTGAAATACGACTCCCCTAAAAACGACTGCGTGGGAGGCTAGGTGATTGTAGTCCTGAGAAGGACTGTTTGTGGTGACATTGACTGACGTTTCGACAACCTGAGCGGAAGTCATCATCAGAGTCAAGTGATTTGTGTAACGTCAGTACATGGTATAAATACTCTGGTCGTTCCCGCACCTTACAAACGACTTGTCGACGACATAAACAACGGACAAACAACAGACTGACCGACAACGACACACGTACAGACATTACTCCTACAAAAGACGGATCGAAACGCACCAATCACTGTTTACCATAGACAAACAACAGACCGACTAACTTTACTAACAATACACGTACACACATAAGACTAACAAATAAAACCTTGTCATTACCAGTGTTAGGAACTGAGGGATTCCACGGTCATAGAAACACTCCCTGAGCTTGGGGTACCTGTGATCAGGCGATTATTGAAAAGCTTTTGAACTCTACAGAGTTCAAACGAAAACAGAGTTGTTTTGAATTGAAATAAATAACCTCGTCTCATCTTAATTCTGGCGAACGTTTTCTTTCCGGTGTTTCTAGTGTACATCATACCACTGTATTCCTGGTGCAGAAGGACCCGTCGTAAGAATTTGGAATTATTGAAATTCTATCAAATTGAAAAATTGTTTCCCACATGAAAGGGCACCTCAGAATTAGTACTTTCAGCAATATTATTTTGAGCATGTTTGATTGAAAAGCCGTCTGAAAACACACATTAAAAAATCGAGAATTTCCCATACAAATATCTTTTCTGGGAGAGGCAAGTGCGACTTTCCTCGCCCTTTCATGTAGCAGAAACAATTTGTTCCAATCAACAAATTTAAAAACACTCGTTCCTAGCCCGCTACTCGTTTCCTATGTGACCAATAGCATCTGACAGTTTCTGTATTTCAAAGAAGCAGACGTTAGCGTTAACCTTTTTTAAGTTCAAATCACTCTGGTAACTCGTGCTTCAAATAGTCTAACATCTACTTTTTCTCTCGCGATAAAATAACACAGTACAAATCAAAAAAGGCCAATCAGCTAAAAGTAGAGCAGGAACTCTACGAATATTTTCGTCAAGGTGTCGTGCCGTGTCATACAGTGATCAAAATTTACTGCGAAAGTTCAAGGTAAAGCAACCACCCACTTGTGTTACTTGAATTATATACATCTGAATCATGCAATGATCAGCTACCGAAACTCGAAAAAAATAGTCACTAATTAAAGGCAGACTGGACTAAGAAATGATCATTCATATAAAAGTCACTGAAAGTAGTCTCTGATGTTGGGTGTGATGGTTCGCCAAAACAAAAAAAACTTGGCCGTAAAGCCGAGAGGGGTCTTACATCTGACGTATTTTTCAAACAAATTTTTGAATTCTGCCCCATTTTTACCAATAACGTTTCCAAGGACTTTAGTTGCCTTTTTAACGGAATAAACTGAGACGCAAGACAAAATACTTGCCATGGCCATATTTATATGGAAAGGTGAATAATTCATTGGAGAACCGTTATCCTCAGAAGGACTAAAAGTCCCCTTTATAAGCTATACAGTAGGCATGTTCTGCTCCAAGGTGTATGGTTTGGAGCCGTTTTGGTCTTAAAACGGGTATAGATTTTGGCCATTTTGGTCTGAAATCGGGTATAGTTTTCAAGGGAACCGCGAGAGCGTATAATTGTATCTGTATTTTCAACTCCAAATGAATAACAGAGAAAGAAAAGCAGCCAAAATATATCATTTGAGCTGAATTTTACCAATTCTTGACTTCAGCAATGATGCCAAGCTTAATTACGCCACAACAAAGCCAGTGGAAAAATTGTAACCGGCCGGGACAGGTCTAAAGACGGGTGTGAAAAATGACATGTTTTGCTCTGAAATAGGGTCAGGATTTGCAGAACCGGGCGGCATATCCCGACCAAGAATTCCGGGGAGTTATGGGCCGGACGAATTATGGGTCTTGTAAGATAAATAGCTTAACTCCTTCACTCCCAGGGGTTTTCATAGCTTAACTCCTTCACCCCCCGGGGTTTTGAATTGGTCATTTCTCCTTGCAATATCATTAAAATGTCAAGCGGACAGGTGATGAGAATAAAGGAAAAAAATCAACTAGGGGATATTGCTTGATTTAATGTAAAGTGAAAGGGTTAAGGCCCAGCAAGAATTGGGTAAAAAGAGAAAAATTAACCTTAAGGTTTTAAAGTTTTCTAAATTCATATTTTCCATAGCTCCAGTTCGTAATTATGTAAGTCAGCTGTTTTAGATATTTTGACTGCATTTTCTAAGGCCTTAAAGATTTCTAAATTCATATTTTTCTTATTCTGTAACTAAACACGTAATTCAGTCTTCGGACTGCGATGTGTTTTTTATAACAATGATTTATCTTTATCTAGACTCGGCATTGGACGAGGTTTGCGAAGGAGACAAAGGAAAGGCCCCACCCACCCGACAGAAATGACGAGGATTACACTTGTAAACTTCTCTATCTTAACTAATGGCCGAGTGGCAAATCTTGATTACTTCCCGCATCACATAAGATAGGAGAATGGAGCTCATAGTCGGGCATTGCGAATTTTTTTAAATCACAAGACAAAGAAATCAAGTAAGCATCAGTTCGATAAACACGTATTTAATTCATTCTCTATTAACATAATTATAATACTCCAACTTCATAGCCCTGTTAATCCAGTTCCTGTGACTGGACAACATCAATAAAAAGAGAGCATCGCTCAGCCACTGAACGCCTTGATTGCTAAGCAGGTCATTCCAACCTGGTCGGACATGTTAAAACAAATTCAGCAGGGAAGTACATGTACTAACACTGAGAAAGAAACTCGGTAGCTTCTATGAAAGCTCACAACTAAGATTTCATCTACAGACTAAAAATGAAAAGCGTATTCCTCGAGTCCACGAAATGTTTGAAGTGAAAATCTAATTTATGTTAAAAGTCACTTAAATATTTTCTTCAAACTCTTCCTGGACGAAAAAAAATGTCCTCTAGAACAGCTGCTTCCTCTTCATCACTGTTGACACTCTCACTGGCCAGCGGACTTCCTTCCTTGTAAGTGTCCTGAGAGTATCCAGAGTCTGTAGTGTCCAGTCCTACAGCAAGTTCAGGATTTGTAGAGGACTCCTCGGGTTTTTCAGTGATATTTTCTAAGCCATCTACGATATCCACGAGTGAGAGAGGATACGCACTATTCAGATGTTTGCTATAAGACAAATTGAATGTATAAACTTAGTTTCCCTGTACATATACAATAATAATCATACGCAACACAAAGAAGGATATTTCGCAGTTGACGGTAACGTTAGTTTAGGGTGGCTGAATATGAAGAGCAAGATATTCAGGCAGTTAAACAAACGGGAAAAAATATAGAGCGCGTATAAGAAAACTGGTTAGCAACAATTGTTCTTCGAACACCTATTTAATTGATCGATTGTTTACTTTTTTTTAATTTGTTTGGTAGCTTATTTGTTTATTTGTTTGAGGTAAAAACGTTCATAAAATCTGACAATTGCACACGACGACCACCTCACCATAGCGCTATCACAACTTTCCTCTCGCTGCAAAAAGGTTTATATGGTTATATGGCATGATTTAGAAATACATGCCTTCTGGAGCAATAATATCGCTTGACGCTGGCTGCATGTTTTCCCGCGCTAGGTACCAGTTTCACTGCATAGCAAGCGCAAAAAGTGCCCCGCCCTCCCCTGCCCTTCGCTCTCGCCCCATTTCCCACCCAACCAAAATTCAGAAATCGGCTGTCGAGCGCAGAAACCCCACGGTAACACTTGCTACGCGAGCTAGTTTCAATTTTTCACGACCTCGTCATGTTCCCATCTGTTGCGTTCTTGGTACGAGTTTTGATTGGCTGATCGACATATTATTGAGTCTGTCGTCATTAAACCACTTAAGATAGCATTGGTTGTGTGACTGTAATTACAACATTTCTTTAATACCTGTTGCTACAATTACTTAAAATCATCATCATAGTCATCAACATCATCGACATCGTTGTTACTATTATTATACCTGTCTTCTCTTCTTTCCTTCCTGTTATCTCTGATAATCACGACATCATCACGTGGAAACACCTCGCCGGGTACCTGGGCTTCACTGTGCAGTAAAAAACGCTGGTCTTTGACAAAGGCTTCTCCACTGAACGATTCACGCCTTTCTACATCGGGCAATGGAGGGCGCGCCTTGCTAAAAATACTTTGTTGTTGAAAATGTTCGGCTGAGGAGTTTACCCCAGAGGTAGAGCTTGTATAAAATAAATCACTGCTTACTCTTCCACTGAACATATCTGGCTCAGAATAGAGGTCCACACCTGCTCTTTCTCTCAAAGCATTGCTGGAAAGATCACGATTTTGGCTATGAAGTGAGTACCTAGTGATTGATGCATCGGTGGAGTGAAAGCTTGTGCTCGGTATTCCACCATTGTGTGGTGGAATAGTATGTGGATTGTCATTCGCGGAGTATGTCGCATAACCTGGAATAGTACCTCCGCGTTTGGAACGATCAGCAGGAAGGGCAGTGTCCTGTTGATGTCCAGATAGCTGCTGTTTGAAGTTTGACCTAGAATCATCGAAATTAGGAGGAGCAGAAATAGCTCGATCCAGTCCCCCTCTGTTTTCTGTTTGAAGTTCCATTCTAGAAGAAAGACAATAATTAAAGCCATCACGCACGTACGATCGAAAATGAGTAAAAAGATAAATGGCTGGTGCTTGGAACCAATATAACGCGCACTCTGATTGGCAAAGTGCAAGGTGCTACGGCATTATTCTCCCGTAATGTCCACGGGCTGATTACGAGTTTTGCAAAAACACAACGAAACAACGTTTATCTGTTTTTTTTTTCAAAGCCACATATTAAACAACTTGTAAACCTCAAACATTCGGTTTTCACGGGAAAATCTCAAACCTCGGCTTTGCTGTATTGAACTCGCTATCGCTGAGGCAATATGGTAATATGGCCTCACTGTCGGTTAATAAGTAGTCATTAAAACTTTTGAAGTAAAGATGGTCTGTGGATAGTAGTTCGCTTTGAATCGTTTCTAGCTTATCCCCTACGATTTTTAAGCGGTGTCTTGGAGACAAAAAACTAACCTGCTACTTCCGCCACCAGAACGCACAACCTCATCAGTCACAGTAGGCATATGGTCACGTGATAAAGACGTTCTTGGGTTAGACCCAGTCCTTGGCGTACGCAGGTCCGTGCTGGGTAAAACACGGTTGCTGGTCGCAATGGAAGACGAACCTGTCATCCATGAAAGTAGTGAAAGAGAGTTTATTCATAGCGCTAGTGCTGGAAATAAAGTCTTCTTTTTGGTCGGACATTTTACCAATTTGACCGGACATTAATTAGCATAACGTAATTCAATACGGAATTTTGAAAACTATGTGTAAAATTTGTTTGAAATCATGTCCAGACATCGTGTCCGATCATAATGTGAAATTGGCCGGACACTTCCAAAATTTGGTCGAACAATGTCCGACGACCGATTGTTGTTTCCAGTACTGTAGCGCTAGAACAAAAATAGCCATAATGACTGACAATTAATCTTTTAACAAAATGCAAAATGTCAGTGAAACATAAGCGAAGCTTTAAAATTCAACAGAAAATAAATGCGGTGAATCAATGCCGAGTTAACGCGATGTACTATACTGTGGTGTTTCGTTCTTCTGACTGAATGGTTGAATAACATCACCCGAAAACAGAAGAAACCACAAAATACACACTGTGGAAAGAGCCATGAGTGGACATGGGTCCTGTACCTTCCGGGGTGGGAATAAGACACTCAGCAGGTGACACTTGACGGGGCTGTGAAGAAGGTCTGGGCACTAGTGACGGAGAAGGCGTCTCCTCCACGACAGTTTTGAGTTCCTGTTTATGAGTTACCCTGGCCACGCCCTACAATAAAGAAAGCAACTCAGTGGAAAATATCGTTTCAACTTTTAGTAAACAAAAGTTAAAGGAATTCCTTATTGACAGTTGACATTTTCTCGTTTCTTGTTCACCCACAATGATATTGACATCTCCAGAAGCTACTCACTGTTTTAGCAATTTATGCAATCTTGAATCTTTAAGAAGAAACCTTATTTTTCATAAGCCTCGTGTTGTTTTCGTTTCCTCTTCAACTTTCAACTTTCTTAATTGGCGAGTTTTTACACGTCTCTGTGCTATGCAGCTATTCGTATAAACTATGGTAAAACAATAAAAACAGAATAAAACTAAAGAAACAAAGGTTTTATTACCTGGGAAGGAGGTACAATGTGCTCAGCACATTGCCGCCCAGGTTGTTGTTGTTGGTGGTGTTGAAGTTGGTGTTGCGGTTCAAGTTGTTGTTGTTGTTGTTGTTGTTGTTGCTGTTGTTGCTGTAGGGCCTCCACTTGTTGAAGTTGTTGTTGGAGCTGTAATTGTTGTTTCTGTAATTCTATCTGTTGCTGCTGTAATTGTAGTTGCAGTTCGTATTCACGGCAATAAAGTCGATAAACAGCGTCCAACTCGGCTGAGAAGGTCCCTGAGATTCCAGATGCATCGGAGAAAGACCTGGCAAATAAGCAGAGCAAAAACACATTGATCACTATTGATCCAGCTAACTCTTCTTGTTGTTTGATATACATGTGCTGAAAGTGTAACGCCAGCAGACTTCGTTTCAGTTCTTAGCTACCGAAAATTAAAGGGCATTAGTTTGTCTTTCACCAGTTTCCACTACACCAACATGACATGTGTGGCAATTTCTGCAATAAGATATCTAGCTGATTCATAAACACACTGTAAATTGAGATTATTCAACTTAATGTACCACTCCGATGGAGTGGATCGTAAGTCAGAATCACGGACATCCCCTGGCAAAAATCTTTTGAGGATCTTTAAAGTTCCTCAAAGATCTTCATGAAGATCTTTAAGGATCCCAATGAAGATCTTATCAGCGATCCTCAAAAATTCTTGCCAAGATCCTTAGGGATCCTCAACTTTCTTGCCAAGATCTTTGAAGATCTTGCCAAGAACCTTAAGGATCCTCAACTTTCTTGCCAAGATCTTTGATCTTTCAATTTAATTTACCACTCCGATAGAGTGGATCGTAAGTCAGAATCACGGACATGATTGTTCAAAACCGATAACTACAACTAATGTAAGCGACTTTTCATGGAGCGAAGCGGCCTAAACATACCAAGATGATCAAGAAGCCAGTACACAGGATGTGGTGACCCCCTGGGTTTATTGACCCTTGATAATTCAATTATTAATCACCACTCAATTTAGAATTTTATCGTTGAAATGAAACACGTTTTTACTTAGGGTAATTATTTGCAGCCAATTAGTAATCGCGACGATGATTGTAAGCTTTCCCGCCTCGTATCCGGCGACTCCAGGATACACATTAGGGGACGGGGAAAGGACGACCCAGGGTACAAGGTTACAGAGCATCGAATATGTATAAAATGAGGCTTGTTATTGTTACTAGCACGAAATGCTATCCGCACCTGTCTTCATTTTTCCTTGTGGGTAATCTCCACTCTACCTTTCGTTCAGAGCCACCATCAAGTACGGGTTTTGTTTGTGGAGGATGCTGGGACATCAGAGCAGGTCCAGCATGCATTTCTGGCTGTGGGTCGGTAACCAAGGAAACATGAGCAGTCACAGCTTGGCTTGCGTTTGTACTGAGAAGAAAAATTAACACGTGAACGAAGAATGTTCAAATGTCCTTTTGATGGAAAAAAAAATAAAGTTTTGACGTTTTGGCGTAAATAACAGCAAAAAGTGAATTTCCAAAGTACAAAATGCAATGTTATTGGTTGAGCTAACCTTGCTTCGCATGGATTCATGGAACTCCCGGTAGAACTAGAAAGCAGTCCTAAACTCAATGTCGATCTCTGGGGAATTTCTTGAACATTACTTGGTTTGGTGACAGGAAGACCAAGTGTAGTGCCAGTTCCTGCAGCAAATAGTCTGTCTTCAACAATGTTCATTTTACCAGGAGAAGACTCTCTTGCATGAATTGAAGCAGGACGGTTGTCCTGAAGTGGTGGAGTTGTTGCAGTTATTTTTCCAAGCTGCCCATTGTCTTTTCGAGGTTCTAATAAATACATTCTGACATCTGAAGTAAGGTGCGATTGTAATCCTGTTTCTTTTTTGAGTCTCCTATCTACGGTTCCATCCATAGCTGACCCACTGGCAGCCCTCCTGGTGTTTCCTTGGGTCTCTGTTAATGTAGCTTTGAGGGGTGAAGCGCGCTTGCTCGGAGAAGAATAAATGACGCTGGGTATCTGCAACAGACAAGTACACATTTGTCACCTGTTCCTAACAGAAGAAGACTTTTTAAGTACCTGACATGTGCATCATGTTACAGTGTGCAAACATTGGCTACATAGTAAGTGCAAGCTCACAAACCTGTTGATTTTCCTTATCTTCACTGGGAGGACTTTTGAGTGGTTTCCGTGGTGATGGAGTTTTCCCATTTGCCTGGTATTTCATTAGAAGGGCCTGTAACTCTAGAAACCTCTTCTGCAAATCTTTTCTGTATGTTAAGGGCATTAATCAAAACCACAGAATTCAAAAAAGATGAAAGATGCAATACACTGACTGAGAGAACACTGATTACCGGTATGCATAATTGATTCCCTTCATACACGCAACCCAGCTAATACATGCCTTTACAACGTAGAGAGTGTATGACATAAGAATCACTCGGGAAAAAGTTCTGGCATTTGGGGTAGGTATTGCTCAATCAAACCGCGATGCTGTTATTCTATTTTCAGATTATCTTTCAGACCAATCATTCTGTAGTAACAAACTGATTGAATGTAAGTTACAGTATGCTCCCAGACTATTAGCATTCCTCTTATAAACTTATGAAACAGTTAATTGTAGATGAAAGTATACTACATGTATCTTTATAATAACTGTGTGATGAACAAAAATTGTGTTAAATATGAATTATTTAATGTAGAGTCAAATAATTACATGTACATGTACATGTACATGTCACAAGAGAGGGTGATACATTGCTTCTCTTTGATGACAGAATCATACTCTTCCTGTAGGATGGCAAGTCTTTCTTCAAATGCTGTCCTCTCTACTTGCAGCCTTTCTTCAGCATTAACACGTTCCTCTCCTACTTTGGCAAGTTCCTTAACTAAATTAGCAACACGTTTCTTGTCTTGAGGATTGAGTTCTTTCAAACTCAACTGCTTTTTACTTTGTTCCTGTTCTTTATCATGCCTATGGCCTATGGAAATAACACTTTCATGAGCAAAACAGAGCAGCTTAAATAAATTGAATATTTTATCATCCCAAGCCCTTTATTCCCCCCCCCCCTCCCCACTCTGGCAGGAAATTAAAGTTACATGTAAAGTACACACAGTTGGAGGTCATGCAAGTGTGTTTTGAACTATCCAACAGAATTGTACATGAAAGCTCAAGATTCAGCTTTTAAATTCAAAGTTACAGTTATTTCAATCATTCATTACCATTCCTCTTAGAATTTCTAATTGACAACTTATTTCTTACCCTGCAACATTCATTACCACTTATCTATCTTTGATGGTATCTGCATCTCAAATCATTCAAGTAGATTGCCACACAGCATAATTATTTACAGTGTAAAGGATGTACATGTGTTTTCCATCAGTGTCTACACACTGACACTTCATACATTGCAATCCAGATGCTTGTCAAACAAATCAATATTGCAAAGAAAAAAATTTTCCTTTTTGACATTTATAGTTGATTCATGAAATGCAAACTGTTTTTTGTTTTGTTTGAGGGGACAACACTCCAGCAACCTCAGCACACACTAAAGTTTGAATGACTTTGTATCCAATACTTAAAGAAAAAGAAAGTTATATCAATAAACAATTTTGCTTTAAGCAGTAGCTCAACCAGGATTCAAACCTCAAGGATGAAGGTGTTGAAAATTACATGTAGAAGTACACACATACATGTAGCACCACAATCCATACAAGTCATGCATGATGCAACAGAGACCCAGTTTCGATTAGCAAAGTAGAAATTAAGGGACATTCAGTATCACAAAAAAACCGACATGTACATGTACTCTGACTACCAAAGGTTCTTTCACCTTGTGTTAAAGGGGCAGAGTCCATCTTACTCTTTGTGAGGCTTGCACGAGAACTTGTGTCCACTGAACCTTGTTTTCTCCTCTCCAGTGAATTATGCAGCAAGCTTTGCAGGGTGACTACTCTTGGTTTAATCATGTGCACTGGTTTCCTTACCATTGGAGCCTTGGCATTGGAATCTGGTTCAAGAATCACACCTGTGGATCCAAAGAAAGCCACATTCTTCAATACATGTACCATTACTTTAAAACACAACTCCAACACAGCTCCTTTAAGAAATTAAAAATAATGTCAATTAAACCAACTCATTCAGATGAGCTCTTCATTCATGCAAGTACAGTTTCCTCAATTTTGTTTGAGCTTTTAAATATGCAGTCATGTATTTTTGCTCAAATAACACACTTCTACAGTAGTTTGGATTACATTTCCCTTTGCCTCACAGATGGTTGTAAAAAAATCTGAAACCAAAAAGAAGTTTAATCACAAAACGTCTAGCTGATTTAAGTTACTCCTTGAAAGCAATACATAAATTACTGGCATTAAGTGTTAACAGGGTTCGCATTAAGTGCTGGCAGCTGGCTTAAAAAATGGCTACGTCAAATTCTGAGATGCCTGCTTTCATGAAATAATATGTCTCTATTAAAAAGTTGTGAAGAGTACATGTAATAAAAACTTGAATTGTCTGCCGTCTACTCCCTAAATTACTGAGAACCCTGACCAGTGTCATAGTTTCTAGTTATCGTTATTTTAAGTTATTTTGTGCCAGTTACCTGTTTGGGCAAATTATGATAGTTTTATTCTGAAGTGATTCAAATAAAAGTAAATTAAAGTAAGGTAGAGAATCTCACCTGGCATGTGCAGTTTGACTATCTTCTGATCTTCATCATTAGCTATTCCATCAAAAACAAGCATGTTAAGGGTATTTTTTCATCATGTAATTTGTTTAACTTTAATATTCGTAAAATGTAGATCCAAAGGAAATATTGAGTTGACAAAGAATATAAAATGGTACCAGTGATAAATTGAGAACTCTATTCAATTTCAATGTTTCATATCAATCAATTTTATTTATTTATTTATTTACATTATTTTCAGCTTCAATACTTTCTTGCATTTTTAAAGTATTATTAGGAGCTGCCAACTGAACAGGGCAGGATAAAATTAATGCACAGGTTATCATGAAGTGCAGAACATGATATGTGCTATTGATTACAGTCAACTCTCTAATAGCAACCACTTCTCATAAGTGACCACCCCCCGTAAGTCAGACCACTTTGTAAATAACCATTTTGTTTCTCAGTCAAATAATGTTTCAAATACTCCCTCATTAAAAAGTGATCTCTACTTAAATATCTTGAGTGGCTGCAACCACTTTTTAGGCCAGAAATCATTGGCATATTCTTTTCTTTTCTGTTTCCAGTAAGCAACCACCCAAAATGATCCCATATGATCTTTAGAAAACCATTACTCAAATGTCACAAAAGTTCAGTTTGAAATAGTGCTGACCCGGAGTACCTGTAGGTAAATAGGAATTGCTACAGTGATTTGTTGCAAAATGTTCAACAAAGTGTCAACAATAGTACATGTATAAGATGTGAAACTGTACTGTATGCCAGTACTTTCAATCTTTCCTTTAAGCCTGATTTTATGTAAAATGGTAATATATATTTTTTGTAATCAGTTAATCAATTGAGTTTTTGTTCAGTTTCTTGATTTTTCTTGTAAGTAACCACTTCCTGTAAGTGACCACTTTGTTGTACACTAAAGGTGGTTGCTTACTAGTTGACTGTAGTTAAAATCTCTGTACATGTAGCTTTAGGTTTCATCGAGCCCACTAAGCATATCTCTGTAAACCATAACAAAAAACATTCCTCCCACAAAATATTATTGAGCTTTTGTGAAAAAAGTCACAGCTGACTTGAATACAATAGTCAAATAGACATCAACTTTCTTTGGATTTGCCTCATACAATTTTTTACGTAATTGTTTACCACTATCTTGAAACCAGTTCCACAACTCCAGGGCCCATAAAGATAAAAAATTTACCAAGGAGTTTATATCTCTATCCACAAACTGCAAAATTTTAGAGAGAGGAAGTCACTCCTGAAAACCAAATAGCAGCAGAAGAAACTTTCACCCAAAAGTTGAAAAAACACTGTAGCCAAAGTTTATGCTTATCCTTTAAGTTAATCAGCTTTCAAACAACTGAGCCCAGAAGAATATGGACAAATTCCCCCAGCCAAAATAACCACCGAACAGTATATTGCACATTCATGGCTTAATTATTCATGATCCACCAATAATTAGGGTTAGGAAACAATGGTCTATCTATCTGTCTACTGTTTATTTGCCTCCATCACAATAATTGATGATTCTTGCAAATTGGAAATTGACCAGCTGCAATATATAAATCAATAGATAAATAAATAAATAAAAGTAATAAATGATATTATAAATTAAATTAAAGGCAGTTTGTGAATGTCGTCAAAGAATAGGCATTTACTGTCTCATTTGGCAAAGTGTTCCACTCGATTATTGTTCTTGGGAAGTAGGAGAATTTATAATAATCAGTAAAAGCGAATGGGACCTAATAAGCTTGGTTGTTGACATGACAGCTAACTCGGCCCAGCAGCTTCAGGTATTTCCCAGTGTCTAATTTCTAGTTTGGTCATTGTGGATTTTACAGAACATGACTAGTCTAGGGTAATTCATTTTGACCTAAAACATATACAAAGTCTAAGGAGACACTCTTAAAAGTATAAGTGATATGTGATCATGAACCAATGTTTGTTAGTAATAAAGACAAAACCAACAAACAAAAAACTGGAAATTTGGCAGCCATTGCCGTTTAGACTGTTTAGTGTTTTACTGTTTTGAGATAATATATTATCAGAGAGAGGTGGACAGGGGGATATTTGAGACTGTGATCGTATTGAAGGGCTACGAATTTTCTTTAAATTTAATTTACATTCACTGTCAAGACCTGTCAAGGGTTCACAATTTCAATAAAGCAATAAATAAATAATAAGCTTCACAATCAAGCCTCTTTGGATGCCTTAGTGAAAAAGTCAGGGTCATCCTCGGTATAAAAACCTGACGAGGTTTTCTTTGTTTGATGAGGTATTCTTTTGTTGTACGCTATTGTTTATAATGTTTTGTTGTCTTTGTTTTACGTCACTCGTGAGCTTCACAGGTTTTTACTCCGACGACGAGCCAAAGGTCAGTTTGACTTTCGGTGGCTGGCTTTTACGAAATTAATCGGCAGTCAGTAAAACGAAATGGCATAGATATGGTAATACTTTACAGGTGAGGAAAGGGAACCGATCGGTTAGGTTAGGTCCAAACATGAGCAGCCACAATTTAGGTTAGTCTTAATTTGCTCATCTAACTCCCCAACAATTTATCCAAAAAGACACTTAGAATCAGTTGTAAAGAAGGTACGAACACCGCAATTTATAAAAAATAAAATAAAAACACTATTTTCGCAAAATATCTCAAAAAGATACCATCCTTCGTCCAAAACACATTGGTTTTCCAAGACCTCTTCCCCGACGCCGCCATGTTGACTTTTGAAAACTACCGCCTGGTGCTGAGTCCCCCACTTCCAAAAATGTCACGCAATCGGTCACGCAACTGCCTCATGGTCCAATGGAGCACTTTGAAGATGTCACGTAAAATAACAATTTTTTGTACTTTCCATACAAACAAAAGACAACCCCCATGTATCGATTTATCATGCCAAATTTAGTAAATGTGCGAGGTTTCATAAGAATCTGTAGCACACTTGTGGAAACATGCGACGCCAAACTTGCCAATTGGTTGGTTGTTGCGGAGCAGGGTTGGCGCAGTGGTGAGAGCGCTCGCCTGACCACCAATGTGTCGCGGGTTCGATTCTTGAACACGGTGTCATAAGTGGGCTGAGTTTGTTGGTTCTCTACTCTGCTCCGAGAGGTTTTTCTCCAGGAACTCCGGTTTTCCCCTCTCCTCAAAAACCAACATTTGATTTAATTTAGAGTTTATTTGATTTACAGTCTCCCCAATTAGTAGAGCACTCGTGTTCAGCTAGAACGATTTGAGACTTACAAAAAGTTATTATTATAGCAGTATTGTATGGCGCGTTTTTAGTGTCAAAATTCAAAACCTCGTTTCAAACATGCTATTTTTCTATTCAAATATTCGATCCTGTAATTAAAAGCTAGGGCTCTTCAATTCAAATATGATATCCTTCTATTTCGATTTCTAATTCGTAAATTAAACTTCTTGTTTAACAATTCAGATACGCTATTTGGTGTCTGAAACATCCATGCTTTCAATTCAGAGCAACACTTCTTCAATTCAGTTATGCTCTTTTTCTACTCAAACGTGCAATCCTTCGTTTCAAAAATGTTTTTCTGCTAGCCAAACACCCAGTCGTCTAATTCAAACCTGCTATCGTGCAATTCAAATTTCCAATCTCGCAATTCAATATAGTCAGTTTCGAAATTAAAAATGCTATCCTTCTATCCCAATATACAATTCTTCACCGCAAATCTACAATTCGTCAATTCAAATACACTATTCGACAGTTCAAACAGGCTTCTGTCGACAGAAACATGCAATCCTTCGTTTTGAAACTACCGTTTTGCAATTCAAACACTCTACTCCTCAATTCAAACCGCCAATTCTTCTATTCCAACGTGTAATCTTTTAAGTCAGACCTGCTTTTCGACTATGGAGACATCTGGTCGTTTAATTTGATGACTCTGTTGATCACTTCAAATAGTTCAACTCTCTTTCCAAACATTCAATTATTCAATGCGAACGTGACATTTGGCACTCGTCATTTCAAACACGCAATCCTTCAATTCAAACACTCAAACTTTCATCGCAAACACGCTGTCCTTCGTCGTCGCCTGGAACCTAGCCCGGCCACGCATGCGTATTAGGAAGACAAATTCGCGGCAAATCGGCGCGAAGGTAAGTTGTACGTTTTGCACACGGCGACTTTTCTGTGTCGAAAACGAAGACCGAAGATCGAAGACCCACTGATCTAAAACAAAGACCCACCGGTTTTTAGCTCGCGGAGAGCTATTGGGGATGGCTAGGAAATCTGGATGTCAGGCGTAAACAATAATAGACAATTTGTTATCGCTTTCGGCGGGCGCATCCATGCATTCGTCAAATGGTCGTTAGGAATAATACTCTTATTCGGCTACCAATAAACATTATCTCACTTACTCCACAAGCTTACCATAGGATGCCTTTAATTGTTCAGTGAAAGACTATACACAAAGCCAAATTGCTCTCATTTCTGTAGCGCATAAATTAAAATGTCATCTGAGCGTAAAACAAATCTCAGTCGGTTCAAGACGTGTCAAGTTGTGTAACGCAATTAAATCCAAGAGTATAGAAATATACGTTTTAGTGACGATTTTAGTATATTTTGTCATCATGAACATTCTATTTTTCAAATGTATATTGAGCAAATTATGATGAGGTGACTTCATTACTTTGCTACACCTTAGGGCGGGCTGGTTCACACTTTGACATAAGCATAAGCATAGGCATAAGCATAAACATAAGCATAAGCATAAGCATAAGAAAAATATATGTGTGAACCGGGGATAAATAAGCATAAGCATAAGCATAAGCATAAACACAAGGAATGGAAAAACTTCCATTCCTTGTGCTTATGCTTATGTTTACGCTTATGCTTATGTAACCCCGGTTCACACATGTATTTTTCTTATGCTTATGTTTATGCTTATGCTTATGCTTATGCTTATGTCCTTATGTCAAAGTGTGAACCAGCCCTTATCATTTAATAGAAAGGGGCAAAGGTCAACTGTGCGTGACTCGCAAATTTATTCACCACGTGCTACAGGAATTTTATTTTCCCGGGAAAATTACATTATCGTCATGTATCTCTGGGTTGAGAATGTCTTTTTTTCGTTTGAAAGTTAGTGTCTGACAATTTCTCCATAGCTTTTTCCCTCAAATCGAGGGCCTTTACCTTCTCTTATTCCTCTTTCTTAGTCTTTTCTTTATTCTCTTCGTCAGACAGAACTTTCAGCCCGATTAGCTCCTCCAATACAACATCTAACTCAGACAGTTTAGGGTTAATTCCAATAGCTTTGTTTAGTCAACCTCCATACGCTTTCTGTGTTTTCGGGTAAGAAGTGAAAACCCGTCATGGACAGAACGCAGTGTAACCACCTTCAAAATGTCCTCGCTAAAAGAGGGAAGAGACATGGATTTAATAAGCTACTGTGAAGGTCTAGTAACAGATGAACAACTTTTCCTTGAACTGTGCAGCTACGAAACGTTCAATTGTGATAATCAACCAGGCAATGATGGTCAGAATATGTCAGTTATTTCAGTTGTCATGGTAATCTAAAGTCACATCGGCTAAAAAATAGCGCTGGATATCCTGGCTCTTACAATCCTGCGATCGTAACGAACAAAAAAGCTCACTTAATCTATGGTAAAAAGAGAGACCAGACAAACTTTGTCTTGCTGACACGGCAAATGAACGTGTAGTTCGTAAAGCAAATGAATGATGCAATGTTATGATGCTGCCTCATGCATTTTACAGAGTACGGTAAAGTGTGGCTTTTGTTGCTAACTCCTTTCTCGTTTGTTAAACTAAATGTTTTAAATAGTACTGACACCAGATTAACCGCATTTTTAACCACAAGAACGAGCGAAACGGGAAACAATGGTTTCAAAGTCATTTCTGCGATTCTTCCTTTCACAGAAGACTTCAACTAAATGCAGCCCAATTTGTAAAGATAGTCGATACGGAGTAATCATAAATTGACCATGTCACCTGTTTAAGACTGCAGTTTAGTTGAGTCGAAAGCTTGTGTTCTTAAAATACTTTAGACAGACCACGTTTTAAAGGTTACTATGATCCAACTTTCATTAATTCGGTCCTGGTTTTGCCAGTCTGCCGATCCGACTCGTTCCTGGTTTTGCCAATCCGAGCCTGTCCTATCCGATCCTGGTTTTGTTAACGGCCTTTTCAAGAAGAGAATACGCCTTAAGAACCAAGGGATGCACTTGTGTCTTTGGGTTAGATTACTTGAGAGTCTTATTAAATGTAAACACAAAGTTTGTTTCTATTACATTCATACCCATTTTCTCCCCTCTGAACATTAACCAGCAAACTAAGAAGTATAACCAGTTTGAGACTTGGGCCGTTCTTCAAACTATTTTATGACACTTGGCAACTGGTAGCAAGGGCGTAGCTAGGGGGTGGGAGGGTCCTGGGGCGCCAGGGAACCCTCCTTTGAAAGCCTTTTTTAAGCAAACAACCTACAATATTCATGTGATAATCTGGTGAGTACTCTGTGTTTGAGACAGTGTGCCCCCCCACCTTCCCACCCTTCCCCCCCCCTTTGAAAAATCCTGGCTACGCCCATGTAGTAGGTGCAGGAGAACGTAAATTAAAGACACCTTTTAGAACAGCACTCGAGAGTAACAGTGGTGATATTATTTATAGTAGGTGCTGCACTCCTTATGGTGTTCAGTGGACTGTAACTGAGATCCCCTCCAAACAATTTTGAATTCATGAGTTAAAAAACTGAATCATATTCGCTACAGAGGGATCAAGTACAGAACCACAAACAGGAGTGAGTACCCCCGTATTGGACATATAGAATACCGCTGTCGTGGTATCGCAACGCACAAAGGCAAGCTCAAGTTATTGCTCAAGTAATTGGAGACTGTATTTAATCGCTAAAAGGTCAAGTTCATTAGCCAACTTCTCCTGGCGTTTCTTTAGAAGATGAATTGAGGCGTTTACATGCTAGACAGCCGGGGTAACCCGCCTTCCCTGGGCGCCCTGTCTGCCTGCCCGGGGCACCCTTCTAGGCGGGATAGCTTTTTGCCATTAACTTACCATGGGAGAAGCACAGTAGGAACCATTTACATGGCAAAAAGTTATCCCGCCTAGACTGGTGCCCCGGGAAGGCGGGTTACCCTGTCTAGCATGTAAACGTCTCAATGCATTCTAAAGAAACGTATGATGAGAAATTGGCTCTCCCAGGATAGCTCGGTTAGCTGGGGCACCCTCTCTCCATGTAAACAGGCCCTTAGACGTCGTGCAATTGTCGAATTTCATTGCTTTTGGGACCTTGAATTAAACTCGTCTGAATTAAATTTGACCATAGCGCGACGCACAAACTGGGTCTTAAAGTGTACTTAACCCCAAAATATGTTATTCGCTTAAATGTATCTTTGCACCTGTTCGAAACACATTGAGCCTTTTTGCGCCTTTTTAAACCAAATCTTGACTATTTATCGGCTATAAAGGTTACATTACGAGTCATCTGTCCGACGACTGAGCTTGAAAGGGGCATGGGGCTATTCCCTACATGATGTCACAAACTGCTTTGCATTCCATTTTACAAAAACTTAATGCAATGCAAATTAGTTTGTGACGTAATGTAAGGAATAGACCCATGCCACTTTCAAGCTCGGTCGTGGGACAGATAATGGCTAGATTTCGTAACTTTTACAGCCTATAAAAAGTTAATATTTGATTGAAATCGGGGGCAACATGTTTCGGACAGGTGCAAAGATTTATTTAAGCGAAAAAATATTTTGAGGTTAGGTGCACTTCAATTAATTACGACCTTTCTAGTAGAACACCCACAAGACAATCAGACCAGCTCAAAATTCCGTATATGAATAATTAAACATCACACTCAGCCTCAATTGTTCTCCATAACGCCGAAAACCTTTCTTAAATGTCGCGAAATTATTGGGTGACTTACAAACACACGATGCGCATTGCATAACTGAGGGTTTGTCTTAGCAACAATTTTTCAACAACAGTAAATTCACTTTTTTCCCCTTAGAGGCACTCAGGGCCACTTCGGTTGACTTGTTTATTTTTCTATAGTTTTCCATGTTATTATCATTCCACAGGTTTTGACCCTCCCACGAAAACATAGTCTTGAAACAACGAAATTTAGAAAAGGCTAAAAGTGTTTCTTTTCAACCGATAGAAACACGAGCTTTAAAGGAATCAGTTTGAATTCCTAATCATCCGACATTATATTAATATTTTTAATTGCGTGTTTTATTCCTGCGATGTGCGGTGATTGTGTGAACCCTGCCGTGACGGTCGAACTTCTAGGTTCTGTTGTCGTGTACCGGTTCACAAGGGAATAACCATTGTTCGTTCTTTGCTTAGGAGTCATTATAAGGGCGTCGCTGGGAGGGGGGGGTGTCGTGGTGTGCCCGTGACCCCTCCCTCCCTTTGTAAACCTTTTTTTAAGCAAACAACCTACAATATTCAGGTGACAATCTGGTGAGTACCCTGTTTTTGACACAGTGTGACCCCCGCTTTTAAAAATCCTGGCTACGCCCATGTATTGGTTAGCCGTTGTGTATAGCGATGTTTCTCGTTACGTCACCTATTGTTATTAATGTGCCAACCAGAGGTTTATTGGCTGTTGGAACAATACATGCTATTGTCCGGTGGCTGGCAATTTTGAATATCAAAAGAAATTTGACGTCAATGTTTGTAAACAAGAAACATCGCTATTGTTTGGTCTTTTGTATCGGCTCTTGTCAACCGGTATATATACGAGGACAGAACCAACCTCGACTTGAAAAGTGTAAGCCATCAGTGGCCTGACGGAGAGTCTTTTAGTGTAATGTAGTTCACCAGGAGTGTTAATAAAGATGATAACAGTTCGGTGAAAAACCCAATTGTTGATTGTCGCCAACGGCTACTACGTTGAACAAATGGTGAGTTAAAAATAATTTTCCATAATAATGAGATCTTTTGGAGAGCCAACAAGCATATTTTTCATTTCAAAGATGACAGTTGAGAGTCAAGAAACACATTTGAAAACTTACATTTTTCATTTAAAACATATTGAGATTTTTCTAAATTTAGTTTCCTTTAAGGTATCTAAATTCTTCTTTCGCCCTCCACTGATTCACACACAATACCCTGGAATGGTCTAGTATTGTGGTCACAGTAGGTTAGCGACGCTTAGCAAGATCAAACAAGACTGCAGCGATAAGCCGCCTCGTATGCACCACTTGAAAGAAACAATAACTAACGACTAAGTACACATCAGGCGACTTGTCCCAACGGTTTTTTTAAGGGTGGATAATAGACTGACAGTTCACACGAGGCGACACTCAAAATCTGTGTTATTTTGTCTCTTCATCCTAACACACGAATTCAAGCAGGTTTGAGATCGTGCGCCACTCAGGTCGCAAGAAAATTATTTGGTTTTCACATGGAAAAACGAATGTCAACGACGGGAATTGTCACCGCAACTTGTCCCGTGAATTGTCGGGTAGTCTACATCAATCACACTCACTACCGGATTAATCAAAGCGGCTATGAACCACCGAGTGAGTGTTTTGGCCAGAATTGGTGCATCCTCCAGCGTAAAGAGCACGTTTCATAAGCTCATAAAAAGCAAAGTAAACGGGAAAGGTGATGAGATCGAGTAGAATATTTATTACCAGAGGGAATATTTTAATCGGGTCAGTAAGAAATTTCCATTTTCATAAAGAGCATGCCTGACATCTGAAGTGTGTAATTGCATAATAAAATCTTAACTCTTGTTCGTGATTGGTGGTTTAATTTCCAGTTTAACCGGTTTGACTGGACATTATAAACCTCGTCCACCAAGGCCTTCGTTTCAATCTCCAAGGTGCGGTTTCCTACCCTTGCAACACTGAGTTTGTTCAGTCTAGATTTCCAACGTCTTGTAAAATGAGAACGCTGCTTGCCCAAGGCCTGGCTTTCCTTCTGTGCTTCTCCTATGGTAAGGGATCAACTTTTTATTCCTAAGAAATATTTGTGCAGTTTTTATAAGTCTTTCTGTTAACGTTAGTATGGGAGATTCGGTGTTCTATTCCGTTAAGCGTAACCCCTTCGAAATTCACTCATTCTTCAATGTACAAATGGACTATGCCCGGACATATTTCAACTTATTTCGAGACGTAATGTATATTCTTAGACAGTGGAGTATTTGAGCTGCGATAATCAAATTGCAAGGACGAGAAACCCCTCGATAAGACTCGGAAGATGTTCAACCATTCTCCTGCACCGTTGGTAAGTTCGTATGAAAATGACTTCAAATAGATGTTTTCATCGTGACGCACATTGTTTTCGCTTGTGAAAAACGTTAGTAAGAGCTAATTACGAAAGAGTGCAATGAATGATTTCGAAGCCGATATATAATTTTACTAACTTACAGCCAACTGCATTATACTGAAACATGCAAACACATTGTAGTAACTTTGAAGCTCTTTTCAGTCAAAGTTTAATTTGAATCATTATCACATACATGCTACATAACTTTTTTTTTAATTCGGAGGTAAAAGAAGTAAATACAAAACCCAATATCTCCGAATATGTGGAATATATGGAATATGTGGTACTAGTAGAAGAACCGACTCCAGGATCGGGAACTGCCCGTTCCCTACTCTTTGCGATCAGTGTGTGGGTTTCAATGTCCCACGGAAGAGTTAATGAACAAGTGTTGTGAGATGGGACCTTAGGTTTCTCATCGTCTTTTTTATCCGAGAACACTAGAAGATCTTGCCATTTGCACGTATCATCACGCGTTGCCCACAGTCTGTGCGCTTAGAAAGAGTGAGATGGGCGCTGGCTGAATACTGTGAATGATAAACAAAGAAGTCTTCGTTTATTACTCACAGTGTTCAGCTGCCAACGCCTGTTTCTGTGCTTGTAAAAACAGACTGCCCGTGTATTTTATCCACATTTCCAGCCAAAGTTTTCGGGAGTAAAGGTTTTACTTGTGTAAGTTCTCCAATCTTGAAGCTATTTACATCGTACATCTACTAGAGTCTTTTGATAATGCTTACAATGTAGTCTTGAAAGAAATTCATGTGAACTGCATGCAACGCAGAGTTCAACACCCAACAGTCCAATGGAGGAATTTGTTTATTAAAAACAGCACAAATAACTTAAAACCGGATAAGCATAGTTGATTTTTATTATTTTTAAGCAGCTAACGTTTGTGTGCATGTGATTGAAGTCCTGAATATTCCGTATGTTCTAGTCTATTTGCTCCCTTAGCGCGTAACATTCGATTATATATCGAACAAGGTAGGTGAAAAATGCTTTTCTCATTAATCAGTTTTTCCTTCAACGTTAGGAAAAAGGATACCTAGCTTTTTTTATTTATGCAAAAAAAAGCCCTAATTTTCCTTAGTTTTGTCGGCTTTGTGTTCCATCGCTGTGGTTATTAGGGTGTGAGATGAGAGAAACATTTCATGAGCAGAGGAAATAAAAGATTTATAAGGTTGTTTTAAATCCGCTGTTTTTGCATTATCGTAAGAGTATGACAAAAAGATAAACATTACAGAGAACCAGGCAGCAAAAATAAGAAACGAAAAATAGAAATATTGCATTGACGTTATGGAAGAGCTAGCAGGTGGTTTGCAGTCACTCACTTGAGGTACACAATGGTGAAAAGGACCAGTGCTGGTTATCGAACAAAACAAGCTGATGACACTGAGATCTTTTGTTTGCCGACGACCAGCATGACGGCGATGAATTAACGTGCAAACCAAAACTATTAATTGTATTGCTAACTTAAAGTCAGCGGCACGTTACAAGCACTATTTTAGTAGTCAGCTTTTAAGTTCTTGCTAATCGTTAAAACTTGACACTGACACTGTATCGTCAACACGCTGTTGAAATTGTCAGGTTCAGTCTATTTGCTACATTACTATTTGTGTTGGGTTCAGGTTGATAACAATGCGAATGATAAATAATTTTAAAACTGATTGCGCGTGAAACTCGGAAAACCGTGAACACTAGAAATGTTTCAATAACATCTATCGCGTTCCAAGTGAAAACAATCAGAACCATAATGTCAATCACTTCTGCTCAAGGATAGTGGTTTTCTTGCGGTTTGAAGAAAAATAAAAAATTAACATTCCATAGAAATTGGGTTTCTGTTGCGCTCCTGCTGTATTTAAATTTTGATTTGCATTCAAAGTTATTTAAAAGATCTGAGCAGAAATATTGAATCTGTGTTTTGGCCGAACTACTCGATTACAAGGCGCACGATCTGAGTCGCTACAAATGAGTTCCCCTAATGATGATGCGCCGCCTAAATTTATACGATCATGAAAAAACTGCCAGATGAAAAACAAATTTATCAACTTTGACTTTCAAGATACTACGAGACAATAAAATCTTTATTCTGGGCAAACTGCTTAAACTTAGAAGTCGTGTACTACCCACTGAACTGATCTAACCCTCACGATACTGAACCAAACTTACCCGGAGAGAACTCCTCGGAATTCTTGGTAGGAATGTGGCGCCCGGTTCCTCTAACTTCAGACCAAAACGTGCCTTTTAATTTTTCACACCAGTTTTTAGACCTAGGGCTCGTTTCTCGACAGTCCGGAAAGCCTTTCCGCCCCGAAAAGCCATTATAAGGCCCCGTTTACGTGGAGAAAATTTGTCCCCGGCGGAAGGGTCACTCGCCTACCCGATCTCAGTTAACGAACATAAGACAAAGTTATTTTTACATCAGCTCGGATTCCTTTGTTCCTTTAGGGGGGGATATATCACATAACCCCCAAATCAACTGTCTGAAAAGCTGGGTGCGGCTTTGATTGTTTGAAGGGAAGAGCGGGGCTAATGAACAGCTAATTTAAATGCGAGGGGATTATGTGTTAATATGCAAGGGGGATAAGTGACTTATCCCCCTTGCATATTAACACATAATCCCCTCGCATTTAAATAGCTGCTCATGAAGAACAAATTTACAAATGTTTATTTGGAAATATTAAATACGACGCTACAATTACTCAAATAACGCTGCAAACCTGTGCACCGTAAATACAGTGAATTTGGAGGGTATTCATTCTTATCCTTCTTCCTTACTTCATATACAAACTTGCTCAGCCGAAACGACAGTTCTAAATAGGCCATTTCCGAGTTCATGTCTGCCTCCTCTTCAAAGCGAGTCTAAGTGCGAAGTTTTTGTGATGGTAATTAGTTCTACTTTACATATGAATGAAAACTAATTTTCCTAACAAAAACTTCGCACTTAGACTCGCTTTGAAGAGGAGGCAGATATGAACTCGGAAATGGCCTATTGCAAAGTGTCTTTAAAATTCCACTGTTTGGAGCTACCACGAAAGTGTCGCTGTCATTTATTGGTAACGAGTTTCGCTCTGTAACCCAGTCATCCCAAACTCGTGTACTCCATGAAGTTGCCCTTTTAGTGTTTTGTGGTATTCTTGCTTCATTCCTCGCCTGAATTTCCTTGTCGCTTACAGTAATGATCCCTCGGCCAGAATCTTCTTTATCTGTAAAAACGTCGGTAAAAAGATCCTCGGTGCGTAAATTGAAATTGTCAACTGCTTTCTCCTTGTCTGCATCCGCAAATAAAGATTCAAAGTTGTTTTCCGAAAGGTCAATTGACCTGCTCCCGCTAAAACTACTTTGAGTGATAAACAGTTCTGACTCTGAATCGCTGAACATTTATTGCTACCCTGTTCCTAGCATTCACTACGAACAAGACGAACAACTAATTCGAAATGCGACTTTAAAAAATTAACATAATTAAAAGGCCGAGAAAATTGTGAATCCCACTAGTGCCAGAATGGAGTGTTGAAAAACAAAAGAAAGATGAACAATAGAGGAATTTTTCTTCAGTGTATTTTTGCATCCCTTGCGGAATCCTCGCCAATGTAAAAATAAGCCATTTATCGGCCTTCAGCTCGTGGTTATGTGATTTACTTCCCCTCGTGTGTTGCCCTCGGGCAACGCACGAGGGGAATAAATCACTTAATAAGATACTGATCATAACTCTAAAATATTTTCATAGAAACAACACACACACAAATTAAATAAAATTGCAGCATGAAGAAACGCAAAGTAAATAACTTCGCGCGCATCGAGTCACTCTGTTTGTTCAGATTTGGTTTAAGTTTGCGAATAAAAAGCATTTCAAAAATCAAGCAGTCAAGTTTACTCTGACACTTCTTTAAAATCTCGAAGCTGTTTTAAATGGAATCCGGATCCCCTCCATGCTCGTCCTTTACATGGTAGGCGATTGTTGATCGCTCAATGGACCTCCACACGTTGATGTAGGTGTCGACTCGTGAAGCCGACATAGTCTGTATCAAACAGACCACGCTTGTAACAATAAACAACGTTTTGTTGGTTTACAATTGGAGGTTTATGTTCCTTCGGCTTGAAATTTCCTATTATTATTACAAGTGTGGTCTGTGTGACTATGTCGGCTTCACGAGTCGACACCTACATCAACGTGTGGAGGACCATAAGTGATCAACAATCGCCTACCATGTAAAGGACGAGCATGGAGGGGATCCGGATTCCATTTAAAACAGCTTCGAGATTTTAAAGAAGTGTCAGAGTAAACTTGACTGCTTGATTTTTGAAATACTTTTTATTCGCAAACTTAAACCAAATCTGAACAAACAGAGTGACTCGATGCGCGCGAAGTTATTTACTTAGCGTTTCTTCATGCCGCAATTTTATTTTGTGTGTGTGTGTGTGTGTTGTGTGTATTGTTTCTATGTAAATACTTTAGAGTTTTGGTCAGTATCTTATTAGCATTTTATAATTGATTGCATATATTTTAGCGCATTCAAAAAAATGTTTTACTGTTCAACTTGGAAATGACCGTCGAACGGTCGAAACGTCGTTGCTTTTTAAGGTTAACTTTTATAGTGAAATCCGTTTCAAAACTTGTTGATTGCAATTTTCTTTGCTTTTTTAAATGATTATTACCGTCTGTTCTTTGAGACCCAGAGAAGGTTTCTTAGGGGTGAACGATTCTGTTTTTCGACCTTACAAACTACTCTCCAAGTCACCGAAAATTATTCAGAATACCGAGGCAAACAAAAACATTAAGTAATGCATGACCAAGCAAGTACATAGCAGGTACATAGCAAGCAGATGGATTCAGCTAAAAAATGTTTTGAGTTCACGAATAGGCAACTTCGCCAACATCCTCCTTCGACTGCAAGTTCAGCGCCTTTTTCTGGATCGAACGCCGGGGCCTCGATCAAACGCCCCCGGCGTATATTTTAAAACTATTTGTTTTCGCCCAGCGTTTAATCGGGGTCCAGCTTTAAATCGAGAAAATACGGTATGTAGGAAATTATGGCACCCGAAATAGGCCCAAAGCGTTTCGGTGATTTCGAGAAACGCACACCAGGCCTCTAAATCCATCCCCGCCAACACATTGTTTAAGCATTTCATAAATTCAGTAGAAACCATTATATACCACTGAGCATTTTTTCCGGTACAAAGCTCTTGACTACTCATCTAGGCTGCATATTGTAGCTTCTGGAATACAGCATGCAACTGAATTCACTGTAGTCCACAAGATCAAAGTGATGTCGGTTTTTCTTCTAAAGCGTTCCAGTTTGTGGTTTTATTTTATCGCCTTGTTTGACTGTTTGTGAAATCATTTCCTTTGTAATCGTTTCTTCTAGCTAAAGCGTCCTAGTTTAAGTTTATGTTCATTGCCTTCAAAGTTGTTCGAGTTTGTAAAACCATTTCCTTTGTGGATGGATAAAAAAATCCCTCAATTTATCGCAAATAAACGTTGCAGTTACAATTTTTTTTCACTGGCGTTGTTGTAGCGTAACTTAAGCTTCAATTCAGTGTCGAAGTCAAATTGGTAAAATTCGGCTCGAATGATACATTCTGGCAACTTCTCTTTCTCTATTGTACATTTATGACTACTCGTTGCTCCCTTCACTACCATACCCGATTTCAGACCATAATCGTCAAAATCTATACCCGTCTTATGCTTTGGGGCAGCACCAGTATCTGTATAACTTATAAAGGGGAGTATCCCCCCCCCCGACCCAAGCAAAATAACCGCCATCCAGAAATGATAGCTTCGGCACCTTTTGTAGTACAAAAAGTCTCGTCGCCTCTCATTTTGAACTTGGCGCCCATAAGAAAATGTTTCCTACGTTCCTGTCTTTGCTTGTGTTACAAATTGCAAGATGGGAAATTCCCTTGTTACCGTTTGACGAACTTAATGATTTTTCTTTTTCTTTTGTTTCCTTCAGCATATGGGCTGAAATGCTACGTGTGTTCAAGTGACGAGAGTTTTGATGCATGTGATAAGGCAAGAGTCAATGCGACTTGCCAAAGTGGTTCTGACCGCTGTGTCAAGTCTGAATTAACCGGCAAACTCTCTGGGAAAGAAGTAAAGAGTTACTCCAAATCCTGTTCCACAGAAGCATTATGCGACAACAAGGACAGCATTTGTAAAGTAGCGGCTGCTGTTCTTGGACTGACTGATTACGACTGCGACGTTCACTGCTGCGAGGGGGACCTGTGCAATGGAGGCCAAGTACCGCTGGTCAATTTCATCGTGCTGTCAGCATGCGCTCTTGCTGCTTTCATTCGTTGATTTTAATAGTTTCGTCACCCCGGCAAAATAAGCAGCTTAGTAATTAGTAGACATCAAAACATGTCGCGAAGTTATGCATGATTAGGACAACAAGTTCATTGTCAAGTTGAGTCAATAAAATCTTTCTTAAAGAGCTGGTCTTGACATTTTGTTTTAGGCGATCGTAAAACCATTTTTTTTTTCCGGTAGTGTTTCTGATACCGGAGCTTCAGTGAATGACTACTAACCGCCGACCGGTTAGCTCAGTTGGTAGAGTGCGGGAGGTCGTCCGGACCAACACTCAGGGTCTTTAAATAATTGAGGAGAATGTGCTTCCTTTGCAAAAACATCTGCAAATGGTTAGACTTTCTAGTCTTCTCGGATAAGGACGATAAACCGTCTCACAATTCTCTACAATTAATTCTGTGGGACGTTACAGAACCACTAGGGACGTAACGAACCCTGCCTGTGACCACCCCTGGTGCTGACCTGTGTCTCGGGCCCGCAGTAATAGGCGCTCGCTGTTGCGGTGTCCCTGCCAGCTTGGCGAAGTTAAATAAAATATTTTCGGTTTTCACCAGAACGTGACATCATGACAGCAAATTTTTCTTTCTTTTTCTTTACTTTAACATCGTTCACAGTAATTCAGACCCAGGACAGTTCGCCTGCATTTAAGTTTCACAAGTCGGAATAATCCCGAGAGAGTTAAACAAAAAAAAAAACAGGAAGTTTCACATTCAAATGACGTTTTCGTTGCCGTGCCGTCGTAGTTGCGTAAGGGCTCTAATATTATGGCATAACAGCACCATAGTATGCCTCGACGACTACGAAGGCAACGAGTACGTCACAAAACAATGTTTAATGAACAAAAATAATCGCTCTAATTTGAACGTGCGTTTTACAGTTTTGCACAACCACGTGAAATGACCAAATCTACGTTTTCTCGAGAACGTGAGCGCATGACAAGTTTTTCGTTTTCGTAATTTAGACCCTGGACAGCTCGCCTGCATTTTTCACGATAAACAAGTTGGATTGATCGCGGAAGAGTTACAAAAACGAGAGGTTATACTTTGAAATGAGGTTTTCGTTGCCGTCGCCGTCGCCGTTGCACAAGTTCCCTAAAGGTGATGTTACACGAGCCGATTTTTAACGCAGCGATGTTGCGTTAAAAGTCAGCGGCGGGGGTGTTACACGCACCAACTCCAACAAAACTCGAGCAACAATGTTGCAGGTTTTTGAATCGCTTTAAAAAACCTGCAACATGTTGCCCCAACAAAATGTTGCGTTAAAAATCGCCCTGTGCGCCATGTTACACTAGACAACTTTTGACGCAATAATGTTGCGTTAATAATATGCGTTAAAAATCGGCCCGTGTAACATTACCTTAAAGTTTGAGTTGATGGCGAGATCAAGGTCTGTCTCAATGACAATTTGAACGAGAACTGCCTGTTGACATTGGCTCGGGTAAACCGCGAGCTCAGAGAACGCATTCAAGTTAAACCGAGAATCCATGCCGCACAGTGGCGGGAATGCTGTTCCGAGTTAAACTGGTCAGGCCCCTCCCAGCCGATAGGAATAGACCAGACGTGATAGACACGCACTGACTATGCAAACTGGTTTATGTGTTATGCTGTGATAAAACATAGCGTCTTTGTGGACGAATGCATTTACAATATATGGACCGCGCGAAATCACGGCAGAGCCAGACGAGGAAAGAGGGCATACCGACAGGTCTGTGGACAGCGTGGGAGAAATGTCACGGTAACAATGACCATTTCCCCAACGAATAGCCTTGTTTTCCATTCTGCGATCCTCGGAGAATAAATGCTTAAGAGGTTTAACGAATTATTGCAGCAGGCCAGACTCAACTTAAACCCTGACATATGTCATATTCATTTACGATTGCGCACCAGCTCATCGCAACCCTGCGAACTCCGGTCTGAATAGCGAGCTCAAGATGCTGCCGCCGCACAGTCTTTCTAAACGTTGTGGAACAGGCCATAAGTTCACTAAAGCAGCCATTGAGGCTGATATTTCGCGGCCTGAAGAACAGGTACTGATAAATGACCGAAATGAGGCTAGAAGACAAGGAATTACCTTAGGAGATTACCGCACGTAGTTGCTTCTTCTAACACAGCAACGCAATATCGGGACCATCACGGCCGCGAAACGTGGACAATGGTTCTGTTTGATGCAGACCTTAAATATGAAGGAAACTGAGGCATAAATTTAGGTGTAAAACGCAGCCAGTGAACACTTATGTTTGTATTGCATTTCAACGTGCGTGCATGGCAGGCTCATGATCAAATAGCAGCGAAATGGTTGCGATATAACTTGTTTATATCATTTTGGTTCAGACATAGAGGCAGATCAACTGACTCCTAGATTTATAAAACAGCACCCTCGCTTTCAAACTATTTGTTTGAAACGGGAAGTCCTCGAGATCGCTATCGTGGGTTTGTGTCAAGTGTGCGGAGTGGGAGCACCAAGAGAACTAAATAACATGTAAGCTAATGTACACCAATGCTCGCAAATAATTGCCAGCTGTGAGATTTATTTCGAACGTTTCGGTTAACCCTCCAACATTCAATTATACACAAACGTAACATTTCAAGCTCTACAACCAGAGCTATATTTTATTCGATTTGACTACAATCTCCCATGTGCGCAGTGACGTCATTCTATGTGCCCAAGCCTTCAACATGGCTTCCAAAATGGCGGACGTTGAAATTGTTCTGGTACGGAGCTTTCTGCTGTTACAATCAAGTTAAAAGGTAAGTTCACACCCTAAAACACAGCGATTTGTTAACGACATATCATGTGCTTTCGTAAGAACGACGTTTTGAAAATTGGGTTTTCGCCTTCCGTTCTCCTTCAAGGACATTCGCGCTAATTGTTCACGCGCATCCCTACTGCGCACGAAATCTATGTCGGAAGGTCATGCCACGTCAGCCATCGAGCGCGCGCGCTGAGGAGCAGAAAGCTAAGCAAGTAAGAGGATGGTAGCCGTTGCGTTCCTTTCGCCTTTAGTTTACTCTCTTAAATGATAGCAGGTCACAGTGTTGCTATGGTAACCTATAGTGTCACAAAAATAATACCAACGTATTCACCAATGATTGGGCAGTTTTTTGATACCAGGATTATAGCATCAACTGATAAAGAGTTGCATTCATGACCCATCAAAATCTACGTCTTGGAAAGTGCCGGAAACTGTTTTGAGCCACCTTAAACAATATTTGGCAGAGAACATTTCACTTCAAAAATTGAATATTGCAATATTTTTGGGCTTACAGACACTGTGGCCTTATTGTTCTTATTTTTTCACCACCGATTTATCTTCACGATTATATCTTTCCATTCTAAGCTCCGCAGAGCTTCATCTCAATTCCAAGAGAAGGAAGAAAAGTCTTGGAAATTTAGGACCGATGTGCGTGTGACGTCATTTTCTTCTTTTTCAGAATCTTATTCGGCCGGCATAAAAACTCACTTTCCCCTACCCCCGAAAACGCTTAAAAATATGCGCAGAAGACAGATCCTGATTGGTTTATTTCCCCGCAAAATGACTGACTGCTTTAGATGACTAAAAAGCAAAAGAGAAATTGAATGTTGCCTCAGTTACACAAAAGTGAGTGAAAGCTTCAAAGGTTGCTTACGTAAAAGAATTTTTATTTCAAGGCAAGTAATCATTGACTGTAAATAGCAATGATATTTTAAGCAATGAAGATTTTGTTTACGTTTCTAGAAAAGATAACATTATTCACTAATAAAGAAAAAATATTACTTCAATGACATATAAAGAATCAGCACAATCAACCACCAGTTTCATAGATGGATAAGTGACCGTTTCAGTCTATTTTTTTTTTGGGGGGGGGGGGGAGGGGGTGCTCAAGGAATGTTTAGCTGGTGGCGTGTCACTGGAACCCTGGAACGTATACCAGGCCATCTTCAATTCTGTTACCCTATTCTAGACTATGTGCCAAAGATTTTTTTTCTTAATTTAAAGACGCTTAAATAATGGATGCAATACTGTCTTTTGACCAATTAGCGTAACATCCAGAATCTGGAGGTTGGACACACGCGAAACAATGGCTTTGTGTCAGGCCCTTCTCCTCTTCCTTCCCCCCGTCCCCGCTTCCCCGATAGGGCCTGATACTCAGGCTACACTATCCCAGACTAAGTATTATGAAGCAGAAACTCCAATTCCTCATACTACAATGATCAGTTTTCCATAAATGATACCCCATACTGGACCAAAATCCTCTGTAATTTCTATATCCTATCCCCCACTCCCGCAATGTTGGGAAGACGACAACCTCACTTGGGTACCGCATGTGTTGGACCTCGAGAAAAGCTTCGTAAACAAATTAGAACTGTTAAAACGCTCTAGATTTCTACCTAAAAATGTTTTGATGAAATTCTATTTTAGTGTCATTTTACCATAAATAAATGATGGCCTTGTTTTGTAGGGTTCGTGTAATTCAGACATATTTAATTCAATTGAAAGACTGCACTGTAGGGCCGCCAGGATTATTTTTAATTTATCTAAGGACATGGCATCCAGTGAAGTAATGGAAACTGTGAATTGGTTAACAATCAAATTAAGCTATAAACTGGAAATATTTAAATTAATGTACAACGCAAACAAAAATATATAACCTGACAGTTTATGTGGAAATATTTTTAGTAAACGAGACAAGTGCTATTCGCTGCGAGGGCACGAGGTAGCAGCCATCTGCAGATACAAAAGCAGATTTATGAAAGACTCATTAGCCTATCGAAGCTCTATATTATGGAACTTGATGAACAACAATGATAAAACAACTAATGCAAGCTTCAAGGATTAGAATTAAAGAAACGGCTGGGTGACTTACAGCAACACGCTTTTTCCACTGTCGCGTAATTTTACGTGCGTAAATAAAATAGAGATGATATGTGAAAGCTCGCAAGTAAACGTAAAAGTTGAACCTCGCTGAACTTTTACGTTTACGCCGCGACCTTCCATACATCGTTTCTATTTTATTTACGCACGTAAAGCCAGTTAAAGTTTACATCCACACGAACGTAAAATTATGCGACAGTGGAAATCCATCTTTAGCAACAGTTCTTCAACGAAAAAACAACAGTAAATTCAATTTTTTCCCACAGAGGCACTCAGCTCGTTTCGGTTGACTTGGTGATTACTCATTTCTATAGTTTTCCATGTTATTATCATTCCACAGGTTTTGACCTTCCCATGACAACATAATCTTGAAACAACGAAATTTAGAAAAGGCTAAAAGTGTTCCTCATTCCATAGGAACACGAGCTTTAAAGGAATCAGTTTGGATTCCTCATCACCTGACTTTTATATTAATATTTTTATGGCGTGTTTTAGGCTCCAACCACATGTATCCGCAGTGAATCCGATAACGTGTGGATGGTGAATCCGGATATGTTTTAATCCGATGGCGTAGCAAAATCGGATCCAGTGTTCCCGCCAAACTCGCACGCTTAATGGCACGTGCTCTGTTGGCAACAGTGTTGACGTGAAAATTTTTGTATCCGCAAAGAAGAAGTTGCGGATTCAAAAATACACTTGTGGATGGGGCCTTATTCCTGCGATGTGAGGTGTTTTTGTGAACCGCCCTGCCGAGACGCTCGAACTTCGACTTGAAGTGTAAGCCATCAGCGGGCTGTCGGCGAGTCTTTTAGTGTAATGTATTTCGCCAGGAATGTTATGATAAAGATGATAACAATTCAGTGAAAAATGCAATTTTGTCTTGATTGTCGCCAACCTACTACATTGGACAGATGGCGAGTTAAAAATAACTTTCCATAATAATGAGATTTTTTGGAGAGTCGACATTTTTCACTTGAATGGCAACAATTAAGAGTTAAGAAACACATTATTGAAAGATTAGTTCTTTATTCAAAACATCGGGATTTTTTTATTTAGTTTCCTTTAAGGCCTCCAAAATCCTTCTTTCGCCCTATACTGATTCACACGTAATACCCTTGAATGGTCTAGTATTGGTTGCACAGTGGGTAGCGGCACGTAGCAGGGTTAATCAAGACTCTGCAGCGATGCGTTGCCTGGTATGCACCACTTGAAAGAAATGTTAAGACTATTAAGTACACACAAGGCGACTTGTCACAACGGTTTTTTTGAGGGCGGATAAAAGACTGACAGCACACACGAGGCGACACTCAAAATCTTCGTTTAATATTTTGTAGCTTCATGCTAACGCAAGAATTCACATGCAGAGTTCATGTCAAGCGTTGCGCCGATTGGTTAGCAGATTTACAAAACAATAACAGGGATCGAAGGATCGAAGGATTGAGATCAGCTCCACACCCACAATTCTTAAAATGACATTTTGTCACTTTTTGAGTTAAACTGGTGGAGCCTAGTTTCTTGTTTGTAGGCAGAATGGTTTTAACCGCGATGCCAAAATATGATTGGTTTCTTTTGTCTGACTGTTTGACAAAAAGGTCATGACAAGTTTGCCCGTTGAACTGTGTAATCACGGCTGTGTAATGCATAATGAAATCCAAACTCTTGTCCGTGATTGGTGGTTTAATTTCCAGTTTAACCGGTTTGTCTGGACAATATAAACCCGTTGACCAAGGCCTTCGTTTCAATCTCCAAGGTGCCGCTTGCTATCATTGCAACAGTTTGTTCAGTCTCGATTTCCAACGTCCAACAAGATGAAAACGCTGCTTGCCCTAAGCCTGGCTTTCCTATTGTGTTTCTCTTACGGTAAGTCGACCTCCGAACAGCAACATGATACGCTTTTCATTACAATGAAATGTTTGTTCAGTTTTAAATCTATCTGTTAGGGTGGGAGGCTCCGTCTTCTATTCTATTAAGCGTAACCTTTTCGAATTATTTCGAAATTCACCGCTCGTTCTGCAAAGTACGAATGCACTATGCTCCGACATATTTAAACTTATTTCCGGAGGTGATGCACATTCTTGGACAGTGGAATATTTGAGCTGCGATAATCAATGATTGCAGTTCAAAAGATGTTAAACCGTTCTAGTGCACCGTTGGTACATTACACTACTTTAGGAAGAGCTAATTACAAAAGAGTAGAATAAATGATGTCTCTAGCTTGCTGTCAGCTGCATTATAAACGTGAAAACGTACGCATTGTAATAACTTTAAAGCTTTTGTAAACGTTTTAATTCGAATCATGATCACTTACATACGTCACTTTTATTTGAATTCGGAGGTAGGAGTAGTAAATACACGCTAACATCTCCGCATACGTGGATTAAGATGGAATATGAGGAAGTAGAAGCCCCGACCCCAGGATCGGGAACTGCGTTCCCTACTCTTTGCGATCAATGTGTGGGCTCTTAACGTCCCACGGCAGAGTTAATGAACAAGTGTTGTGAGACGGGACCTTTTTTCGTCCTTATCCGTGAAGACTCGAACGTCTTGCTATTTGTAGGTATTATTACCTGTTGCACGCCCACAGTCTATGCGCTTAGAAGCAGTGAGATGGGCGCTGGCTGAATACTGTGAATACTTTGTTTATTATTCATAGCGTTCCGCCAATGCCTATCTCAGTGCTCTAAGCACAGGGACTGCCCGTGTGTTTTATTCACATTCCCAAAGTTTCCGGAAGTGAAGATTACACTAATATAAGTTTTCGAATCTTGAGGCAATTTTACATTATAGATCTACTAGAATCTTCAGTTAATACTTACAATATAGTTTTGAGATAAATTCATGTGAATTGGGTGCAATGCAGAGTTCAACATGCAGCAGTCCAATGGAGGAATTCGTTTATTCACAACAGGACAAATTACTTAAAAACAGGTATGAATAGCTGAATTTGTTTAGGTTTAAGCGGCTTTTTCGTAAATATGGCTGATGTCTAGAACATTCTGTATGTTCTGGTCTAGTTGCTCTCATGTAACATTCCGATTATCGAAAAAGCAGGAAAAACTGCTTTGCTAACTAATATCACTTTTATCTTTCCAACGTTAGAAGATTTTTACAAATAAAAGCCTTAATTTTCCTTAGTTTTTCCGGCAGTCAATCTCTAGAGGCAAAAATGGACTAACAATTGTGGCCAGTGCTGGTTATCGAGCAAAACAAGCTAACGACAGATCTAGATCTATTGTTTATCGTCGACCAGCATGACGGCGATGAACGTGCAAACCAAAACGTTTTCTCCTGACTCGCAGTCAATGGTACGATACAAACACGGCTGTTTACGTTTTTGCCAATGGCAACTTTTTGTAATTGGATACCTGTAATTGGACACCTACGCCATTCGCGCGTCAATTACATGCACTTTAATGGCTTCTTCCATGTTTTTCTACTGTTTGTAAGACTTTTGGAACATACCACTAACTTTTGCACTCAAAGGAGCTTCTCAAAATCTTCCTAATCTCAAAATTTGTTATTGATACGATTAATTAGTAATTGGACCTCGTGTTGTACATATTCAGGGAGTTTTTGCAAAGAAACAGTGAACTTTTGTCCTTTTCGCGACGGGTCCATAGGCGCCGATGGACCCGTCGCGGAACGGAGAAAAGTTCACTGTTTCTTTGCAAAAACTGTTGGAACCGTTCAGTTTTTGTCGGATCCGTGCCATTTTTGCTCTGTCATGTAAACGCCCCTTCAGAAAACCGTGAAGATCGTTTGCGTTCCAAGAGCAAACCAATCAGACACAAGATGCTAAACCGCATCCTGTGACGTCAATCACTTTTGTGGTTAGTGGTCTATTCCTTCTTGCAGTTTCATGAAGCGTCTGATTGGTTGAAGAAAATTGGGTTTCTGTTGGGCTCCTATTGCTTTTAAATTTTAATTTACTTTCAGAGTTAAAGATCTGTTGAGTAGAAATACAGTAAAACCCACGCATAAGCACCTGTATTTTTTAATTAGCCTAAGCAGGTTCTTATATAAATGGTACTTAAAGCAAATTTAGGCTATCAACAATCGGCGCCAAAATTGTTGATACATTTACCTTTGTAACCCCTTATTTCGTCACTGTGATCCCTCTTCGCCCCCCTCGCTTGTTCAAGTTTCAGCCCCCCCCCCCCCCCCCCCCAAACAATGTTGTGCGGCAATTGCTGTGATCTCGAGGTACAAACAACATTGGATGGGGGTGCGGGGTATCTTTCACAGTTGATTGCGCGATAAAAAGAGTGGTGTCATTTGGTGCACTAAAGCCACTATAGAACCATAATGTGTCAACTAATAGGCCATTTCCGAGTTCATGTCTGCCTCCTCTTCAAAGCGAGTCTAAGTGCGAAGTTTTTGTTATGAAAATTAGTTTTCATTCATATGTAAAGTAGAACTAATTACCATCACAAAACCTTTGCACTTAGACTCGCTTTGAAGAGGAGGCAGACATGAACTCGGAAATTGCCTATTTTTTCGCCGATTGAAGGGTCTTAAAATAGGTTCCTATAATAGGTTCCTATTATAAGTATTGTCTCATGATACATTATAGATCATTTATGGTCAGTCATAACCTATACACTTTACTGCAGCTCCACTGATAAGAACCTAACTTAAAATTTTAGCCTAACATGTTCTTAAAACCCAGGTCCTTATACGCGCGCGTGCGGGTTTTCACTGTAGTGTAAGGCTACATCTAGTTGCATATTCTGGCGTCAGGAATACAGCTTGCACATGAACTTAGTGATCCTTTAGAAGAACTCTGGTGATGAGAATAGTACATAAGATCAAAGTCAGTTTTTCATGTAAAGCGTCCTAGTTGAAAATTACATTTTATCGCCTTGTTTGTGTTTGTGAAACCATTTCCTCCGTAGCTAGATGGATACAATATTACTCAATTTATCGCCAAAATTCGTTGCGGTTACAAATTTTTCCACTGGCTTTCAGTTGGCACGTGTCCTTAGTTTGCAATTTAACGGTTTAGCGTAATTTAACGGTTTACAGATCACATTTGTATTACGTTGTTTTCCTTATTAACATTTCTTGTCGGTAACTGTGCTCACATCGTGGGTGGCTCCACCTAAAATGTTCTACAATTGGTATAGGATTTGATGGAGCCGAAACCAATTGTGGAATTGCACGCATTTTAGGCATCCTACTGATGAACGGTTACGGCAAATAGATATCTATAGGAGCCGCAAGTGAGATCGTGGTCTGTCCTCTTTGAATTGTTGTAGCAGAATTAAGCTTCCATTCAGTGCCAATAAGTCAATAATGGAAATGTTCAGCTCCATACTGCTCTTTCTCTATTATACGTTTTTACGCTCTCGTGGTTCCCCTGGAAACCGTACCCGATTTCAGACCTTTTAGACCAGAATGGTCACAATCTCTCAGTACCCGTCAGACCATAACGGCTCAGAAACCATACCCTTTTGGAAGGCACCAGAACCTATATAACTTGTGAAATGAAGTAATCCCTCCCCCGAGCAAAATTACTACCATTAGAATGGCTCTAACTGAAATGCTTATTTTGGCACTTTCTTTAAAGTCTCCTCGCTTCTCAATTTGATCTTGGCACCCATGAGATAAAACGTTTCCTACGTTCCTGTCTTTCCTTGTGTTACTAGTTGCAAGATGGGAAATTCCCTTGTTACCGTTTAACGAACTTAATGATTTTTTTCTTTTTCTTTTGTTTCCTTCAGCATATGGGCTGGAATGCTACGTGTGTTCAAGTGACGAGAGTTTTGATGCATGTGATAAGGCAAGAGTCAATTTGACTTGCCCAAGTATTTCTGACCGCTGTTCCAAGTCTGAATTAACCGGCAAACTCTCAGGGAAAGAAGTAAAGAGTTACTCCAAAGGGTGCACCACAAAGTTCTTATGCGAACACAAGGACGACATTTGTAAATTGACGGCTAAAGTTGTTGGACTGACTGATTACGACTGCGACGTTCACTGCTGCGAGGGGGACCTGTGCAACGGAGCCCAAGTACCGCTGATCAGTTTCCTGATGCTGTCAACATGCGCACTTGCTGCCTTCACTCGTTAATTTTAATAGTTTTGTCACCGCTACAAAATAAGCAGCACGGTAGACATCAAAACATGTCGCAGTATGATGTATGATTAGGACAACAAGTTCATTGTCAAGTTGAGTCAATAAATTTTTTCTTAAAGCTGGTCTTGTTTTTGGCGATCGTAAAACCATAGTGTTTTGTAGTGTTTCTGATACCGGAGCTCCACGCTTCAAAGGCGCGCCAGCAGAGCGCAAAGTCTGAGAAAAAATAACCTATCGATGCGAGAAACTTTGAACACTTGATCATTTAAAAAGGAACTTGATCATAAAAATCGGAACTGCCACTTTTTACTCCAAGAAGGTTATTAAATGGGTTTTCACATACTTAACCCTTTCTTGTCAAAATTTTCTTGAGCCATTTCTGAAATTTTCTGAGTGTCAGCGATCGAGACGATCTGGCGATTCCTTATTTGGCGTTGCCTTGGTGATTTTCGCTGATCTTCAGCACTGAAGGCTCTCTTGTTTTTGCCACGCTGTTCACACTAGCTGTTGCTTGTTTTTCAAGCGAGCACTCGGCGTGAAATTTGGTAAGTATACGTGTTTTTTCGAGCCATTTTCCGCTTCAGAAGCCCCCAGCCTGGCATCATCAAGCTGGTTTGGGGGTAGAGGCAATCCTCTGAAAGAAACCAGAGGTGAAAAACAATTTCAAAGCGATTTAGCCGCCACGAGTGTGTCGCCGAGTCATGACGGTTGAAGAGTGAGGTTGTCTTTCTGGCCTTTCTGAGGATGGATTCCAGGACCTAGCGTGGCAATTTTAGCTTGTTTTGACTTGTAAATAATGCAATCAGTACAATATTTCGCCAGCAGGACGAGGTGGCTCTATGACATAGAAATTGGCGGTGTCAAGGAATTAGGCAGAATTAATTTCGCTCGTGACGACGAACCTTTCGGATGAGTGGGGATAGTTCTACTTCAATAGCTTTTCCTCGGCGTGCTAAACGAGTTAGCAGAAGAATATGAGAGAGAATTAAAGTGCTGGAGCTGAACTTTACTGCAAATGTCGTTTTTGGGCACCAGGAGGAGTTTTTGTATCGGAAACCTAAAGACAAAAATCGTATATTTTGGTGTTGTCTGAAGGCGTTCACTTCGGACAGGTTGGGTTTTGTAGGAAACCAAACAGTCATTTTCAATGGAAATCGGCCATTGTAGCGCATTTATGGGGTGTTAAAATTCAAAGCACTGACCATTTCAAAGTATCAATGCCTCATTTCAACTTTCCAATTCTGAAAGAGTAACCATGCGTCTGTAGAATGTACAGGTCGATAAGGCGTGACAAGAAAAAGTTAAAAAAAACACTCTTTCTGTAAGTAATTTCACAGTTTCAATTCGGGGACGCTGCAAACAGGCAAAACGCATGAAGCAACGTATCTCTGAAAATGTTTGTGTCATACTGAGCACAGGACGAAGAGTTGAACAAAGAGGGTATCTGGGACAGGCAGCAAATAGGTCAAGATTGTGGCAAAGCACCAATTGGAGGTAAGGGGAGTAGATATTTTGAAAATTACAGGCTCAATCAAAACGGAATTGGTCTCAATCGAGCCAAATAACCTACCGTGCCTGGTCTATGTCGTCAAAGTGTGTTGGGAGTGCTAGTCACGTGACTTGTTCATGCTCTTGCCTCAAACCTGAGTCTAGCCCTACCCTAAGCCCCTAGAACTTAACCTGAAGGTCAGAAAATCAACTGGATCCCTTAAATCCCAACTCTTGCACTGTCCTTCACTTAATCTTAGTCACTGCTATGCTGTAGTGGTGTCAGAAGCACCGGTCACGTGACCTCAATATTGATCCTTTCCTCTCCTCTGTGTTTTCACATACTTTGTGTTGTTAGTGCAGGTTTTATAAAACATTTCACATACTTCGAGGAGACCTTTTCGTTTATTATGTACTTATTGACTGAGTGGGAGGGCCCGACGGGAAAATATTTGGCTCGAAGTCATGGCCGGTACGGACCGAGCGCAGCGAGGTCCGTGCGCCATGACCGAGAGCCAATTCGTATTCACGGTATTGAACTGGATCTAGCATGAAGTGGAGGCTCTTGCGGGGGAATCTTTTCATATGTAAATGTATTCCCCCGCAAGAGCCTCCACTTCATGCTAGATCCAATTCAATTAGACTCTTCATGAACGCGTAAAAGGTGAAGTTTTTACAAAAAAGCGACTAATTTGCACATACAATTGAGCTAATATGTTGTTTGTATTTGCTTCTGGTTGTAAAATAAACTTACATTGTCAGACGCGAAGAAATCCTCTAAAATCGTATCGCGCGGGGCCGTACGTGTTCCTAACAGGGCCGTACGGCTTTTTCCGGCCCTGCTCGCGCAAATGCGTACGGCCCTCATACGGGGATTTTCTCAATAGTTTAAGAATGAAAGCGCGCGCTGGGCCGTACGGGTAATATGATAATTCTCCATATTTCACATACTTACTGTTCAGTTGTTTTGCCTGTTTATGCGGCGTTTGCGTATTTTGTTTATTTTTCTCATACTTTACATTAACAACATTTCCCCTATTTTTTTTCTCTACCAAATTTAAGTGGATTTCGATATATCGGTAATGCTGTTGGCAAAATATGCAGTGCCAAAGTCGATGGAGAAATCGGTGGAATCGTTTTTGATGTATGGGGATTTAAGTCAATACCCTTAGCACTTAAGGATATCAACCCTTAAAACGCTATAAAAAATGTAGTCTGAACAAGAGGATAAACTTTATTGCCCAGTACTAGTGGTATGGATGTTAGAATACACGTGGGGTGTAGGTATGGATGTTAAGGTGTGAACTACACCTTAGAGATTTTCCTTATGGATGTTATACCTTGGAGATATATGTGGTATGAATGTTACACCAAAGATATTCGCACCTTAGCTAACAAAGAAATTCAAGCGTAAGCTGAACTGACTGAACGAAGGTGGAAAAAGATTACGTGCTTTGTTTTATGGTGAAATATATATATAAAGAATTGAAACATTACATTTAAACCCCTTGTGTATCCTGCATAAATGACTGAATTGAACTAGATTCCGCGGGTTAGCAAAACAAATACTGCAAACAGACACAATTAATGTTGCACCTTGGCCATTATTCTGTACCTTCACTCACAAACAATTTCACTGATTGAGATCAGGTAGAGAAGTCCATCGTAAATTCCCTACTGCTATCTCTAAACTAAATCACTTCATAAACCATTCGTCTCTTTCTTTATCTTAATGCTTTGAATCGGACGGCTCACAGGTCGCAACATTGTTAGTTTGAACAGGTCTAGAGGGCTCCGAATCTTAGTTTGGCTATCTTGGTAAATGCCTAGACGTCCAGAATTATTTCCTCCGTCTCCACAGGGAAAAAATAGTTGTGCAGACAAATTTAGCATAGTTGTGAGAAATCGTTCCATTGACGGACCTCAATAGATTCAGCAGGTCGAACCGTCGGATCAGATCTAAGAATAAATTCCCTATAAAGGTATTTTGGTAGCAAAAACATAGCAAGTGCAAATTTTAACTTGAGAGGAAGTTGAAATTGCTCAAAATGCATATACCAGAATTGAGGAGGACTGTCACAGGAACGCGACTGCCTCTTGAAACTTTTAAATATCATCTTCTTTCCATAATATTTAAGGAAGCGAATCGAAATCATCGCTTCTATCCATCCTGCTGTTTCAATGAGTTCCAGGCGACCGAAAACCTTTTTTTATATTGAAATTGTAGGGTATGTGAATGAGGATTTGTCGCTCCTTCCCGCAAGCATGAGTGGGCAGGCCTTCTATCACTCTGACCGCCAAAAATACACTGGTATCGTTTTACGTGTCACGGTACATTTTGAGACGACACAAACTTTATAGATGGTCCCCAATAGGGTTCTTCAATCCCGCCATCCCGACCTGAATTTTCCCTCAATCCCGTAATCCCGACGGTTTTTACCGGCTAATCCAGATCCCGGACATATTTTTTTTACGTCCTTACCTCAACAAAACGATCCTTGAAGTTCCGTTCCAGGTTCCCTCAAGCAGACCCAGCAAATCCAAGCACTGACTATTAGGTTCAATATTAGCTGTATCTCTCTGCACTAAAACTATGATCTAGTTCATTTGTTTTTCACGACTAGTTTTAAACGAGTTGCGTTAGTCAATCAGTCATTTTTATAGTCTTTTATAGCTCGTTTCTTTTTTTCTTTTTTTTTCTTATTTCTGTTTTGCCTCTTTTGTTCGATAAGCCTGCCTTCCAGTTCACTTCCATCCCTGAAAAACGTGTCTCTCGGAGATGATAGCGGTCAAAGAAGAGCAGTAAGGGTACATATCACGACGTGCCACGGCAAATTCACTGTTCACTACACATATGGCAAGTCATCGTCAATCGCAACTCAGAAGACAGTTTGCTCATTCACAATTTTCAGCCATGGCAACGATCATCTGGAAATTTCATAAAATCGAGTACAATTGTGCTTAACAGATACTGAA